>JAVYIG010002885.1:0-65000 GCA_035222895.1 Strongylocentrotus droebachiensis
GAAATCGTCACAAAACATGTGATGACCAATATATTTGCGATTAAGCATAGATTAGCAATAACAATATGAGTTATATATATATGTGCGTATGTGTGTGTGTGTATTTTAATATCAAATTCGCTGGATCATGCAGTTTTGAATATAACATTTTGATAATACTTTCTAATCCTTACCCTTGCCAGAGCTAGATGCATCTCCAACTCGGCAATCCTTCTCCCGATGCACATCCGGGGTCCGAAGCCAAAGGGCAGAGAGGAGAAAGATGAAGCCTTCTCGTCTGAGGAGATTCCTTCTGAACCTTTCAGCCATCGCTCTGGTAGGAAGGTATCCGGGTCGGGATAGATCTCGGGGTCTCGTCCCATTACGTATTGGAGAGAACCGATCATGGTCTGGAAAAGAGGGAGGAGAGAGGGTGGGGCGAGATAATTATTGCTCTATTTGCTCTTAATAAATTGTATCATTTCCAAATATATTTTCATTTATTAGATACAGTACTTTTGTCAATATATATTTATGAAGACAAAATCATGATACGACATTCAAAATTTACCTAGGATTTGTTAACAAACTTCCAGATTATTTAGATTATTTTATTTAGATTACATTACGCATTTGTTCCTCCAAATTTAAACCCAAATCTGATCAAATAAAAAAATACATTGTACAAATCATAACACAGGAAAAGCAGCTGAAGCTGGGCCATTCGTGTTTACATGGTTATGTTGGCATACTAAATATCCGCTTTATTATTGGCCATAAACATAAATAGGGAAAAAATCTGTCTCCTATGCTCTATTATTTACTTTATAATATTTCACATTATGGTTTACGTGGGATGGCCTTGGAGTGGTTCAGGAGCTATCTTTCAGATAGAAAGCAGTATGTATATTTAAATGACAACTCTTCAGCTCTTCGTAATATAATTGTAGTGTTCCACAAGGTAGCATATTAGGCCCACTCTTAATTATTTAAAATATTAATGAGTTTTGTCGATCATCTGATATTTTATCTTTCCTACTTTTTGTTGATGACACACACACAATATTTCACAATGACTCTCATTGATTAGTTGAAATAATTAATATTGAAATGTGTAATATTTTATCATGGATTAGAGCGAACAAATTATTATTGAATCTCAAGAAGAAGAAATATAATGTTGTTTAGTACATGTTAATCTATAGATTCGTTGCCAGCTAACATAGTTTTGGAAAATAGCCCGGTTGGCATGTGTTTCATCTAATACAGTTGTGGGTGTAACGGTTGATAAAACCCCTAGTTCTTGGAAATATCGTATCGACAATATTTGTCAAATTATTTCCCGAAATATTGAAATTATTAATAAAGGAAAATTTATTATTATTTATTAGTATTTAATTCATTAATTATGCTTTATAGTGCTTTGAACTGAGTAACTGAAAAAATGAATTTCACGGTGGTTTCCAACACCAACACATGCATAAAAATGTGTCTCATAAAAAAAATGAAAAAAACAAGCGATTCAAATTAAAGAGGACTCGAGATCTTATCTAAAATAACAGCCGTGCTTTTAATACTACCTTTAATTTGCAAAGCAAAAAAAACTACAGATCTCAGGGCTTACTATTGCCAATAAAACGGAACAGGCCCGGAACTCTTAATTGCTGAGCATTAATGACATTTAAGCTCTGAATCTTTTATACTTACTCCTTTAGGTATGTGATAGCCACCTATTGTTACATCTTTATCCAACACTCGGTTGTTAGCCGGAACTACTGGGTATAACCTGGATTTTAAAAAAGGTTTAGAAAGGTCCACACATTATTCAATATTTTCTTTGGTTCAGCTTATTTAAATAAATAAATAATAAACAAATATATATACAAGTTAATAAATTGATCAATGAATAATAATCAATCATAATATTAGTAATAATAATAATAACAATAATGATGACGATAATAATACATTTAGAGTAAATAAAATAAATATTATTATCATAAATAACCAGAGAGTTGTCTTTCTACAACAATCAAAAAAATCAATTTACTCATTTCTATAGTGCCAACATCAATATTTAAATCTTTTTTTTTTACAGGAACAGAATAGACATCGATCTAGAATTCTGAAACTTGTTTTTTAATGTCAATCTCAGGCTATGAATTTAATCTCGTCTCAAAACACAACAAAACAAAGTTCAGTCGACTTGAGATCTTCGTCTGTTAGTGAAGACAATATCAAAAAGATTTTACACTATACATCATGTTTTATTTTTTCCCCTCTCCCTCTCTCTCTCTCTCTCTCTCTCTCTCACCCTCACCTTAGTGTCTCCTTGATGACCCCTTTCAATAGCGGCATGTTTGGAAGATCATCATGCTCGGGAATACACCTACCCCTCGCGGCGAGGGCGCCCTCCACTTCTTTCGCGAGTCTTTCTTGAGTGTCGGGGTGACGAGAAAGTTCATACAGCGCCCAGGCAAGCGTGTTTGACGTCTGTAATCAGGAATTAAAAAAAAATATTTAGAAATGGTAAGTTTATGAGGAAGAGACAAAAATACAAACACTCTTTGTTTTAATCTTAAGTAAAATAATCGGTCACTTGAGTTGAAGTGTAATAAGAATACAGACGCAAGAACACTAGAAGCGAGATGCGGATGATTGGAAGGTTTGGGGAAAAATGAAAATTATAAAATAAAATGGGATCTAAATTTCAAAATAGGGAAGGGGGAAGATAAATTAACATTTCCGAAATTGTTTAGTTTAGAACTTTACCAAGCTTATGGACATGATTGCATATTGTATTATTCAGTAGTCGAACAATAACTATTTGTGCAACTTCCTCGACAAACCGTTACTTTATCCTCAGTCTCTAGAAAATGAGAAAATTTAAAATCCATCTATAAAGAAAGGTATCGGTACCTTATCCTAAAAACTGTTATTTAACACAGACTTTTATTTGGGCTAGACACACTTCACTATTACGTAAACTTGTACTACTCTTATAAATCATCTCCAGCAATGAGGCCCGAGGCACGGTACAAACATCACAAAAAGCCACGGCGCCTTAACGAATTATAACTTTAAATGTTTTTTTAGAAAGTCAGAAGATTTCGGAAGACTTTCTTTGGTATTTCAGGCTCTCCTGGATTTGCTAGCACTGAGCTAAAAAGGGATAGGCTTTTGGCAGAGTTTAATGTAAAATCTGGAGGGAGAAAATCAGCTGCCGTTAATTTGTTGATCACAGATGGACCGCCCTATAGTCGCTTCCGATGACAACACGTTTCCGACACTGATTACGAAGGACTTATCGTGCTTGCAATGACACAGTTCTAAACCACCAAAGATGGGCAAACTGACTTGAAATCGCGTTTTAAGGCACGGAGTTGTGGCGTTAATAACGTTACTTTGAGAAGAGGTTATTTAGAGTAGTTCATCTCACGTTATAGGTACCTTAAAACACTGGAATTCCCTTTAAATGCGAGACGTTATTTAAAAGGTAATTCAAAGTTTTGGGAAATTTTGAACATTGGATGGATAGTAATTCTCCAAAATGTTGATATATTTGGATACCCCTGTTGGTATTTTATAAGCACTAGAAAATTTTGCCCCTAAAACACTTTTGCTTTCGAGAAATTTAATATCACAATTTATCGGTACAAAAAGCGCCTATAGTACGGCCAAACTAGCTGCGACCATGAAAATCTCGGAATATGCCATTATGATATATAATTTCGAAACGGGAATAGAAATCGGTTGATTTTAGTCAAGGAACATTGTTTTAAAGCTAAAGTAATAGCTATCTTGAGAGGGAGCTATACAACATAAAGAGTTTATTTTTTACAATAATATTTCACCAAAAAGATCTATTAAAACAATCCATAAATGATGTCTTACGCCGTGGACCTACATGTACGTAGTAATAGGTCCATGCTTACGCCTACGCCGACGAGTTTAATAAATGATCACAACGTTGATTGACAACACGAAATGACAGCAAATTCACAATGGAATGGCTGTGAATATCTTGACCAATTCGTTTACTCGAAATGTCATAGGTACCATACAAAACACTGAACTAAAACGGAATAAACAAAAAACAAAAACACGTCATTTCGTAATATGGGAAATGGGAAGCGACGCTTATAGACACTGTCATTCTTCGGCGTCATCAGCGAAAATGATACGGTATAACAAAAACGTCTGGAAAACATTTACTTATCTTCAGGTGACACAAAGAAAGGGATTGGAAACTCGTTTCGAATGCCTGCCTTTAATTCCGGTAGGGGAAGTGCAAATTGAAGGGTAATGCTTTGTTGGAATGACCAGAAATTGGTTCGATTGGTGAGGAGGATTAAGCGCATCTCCATGCCCCGTCAGTCGACTGAAGAGGTGCTGGAAGTGATAGGCGTAATTCGATTTATGCAACTACTATCCCCTCGACTGTTATTGCTTAGGACCAGAATTTGGCAAGTCATCTTCTTAAAGACCCCCATTAAGTATGCTGACTATCACTTCATGCAGTGTATGGCTTGGGTTCCAAAATAAAAATTGACCATTCTTGTATTAGTTGCCTTTAGGATATTTGTGAATGGATTAGACAAAGGAAAAATTAAATACAGTATTTCCATTGTTACCTTCTTTCTTTATCTACTTATTGTTATTTATTTGTAGCTTTATTTTAACAGGGTGGCATTGTCAGTTACAGAACTACTTTCCATAATCGCACTGTTTTGCCCTGAGAATAATGGTTAGACATTGAAATTGAAAATAATGGACGGATTAATTTGGTAAGTTCTACAAACATTTACCGAGTAATGATTTAAGGCAAACTGAAAAAAATATATTAATAATGAAGGCAAATTTATATTTCTATCCTCACATATAGCTTGTCTCCTGTTTATTCATCAATTGAGCAGTGCACTGTTCGGCGTTAAGATTTCCGTCATAATTCCAACGAAAATGAAACAATGGTAATCTCGAGTGGTCAAATGTTGTTTTTGTTTCAATCTTCATGGAAAAACGCACTAAATAACAAAATCAACTAATTTTGCCCACTTCTTAAAAGAAAAATTCTTAATTTCCTATTTCGTGCACATTTCAGTAGGTAACAAATTTTCATTATATATTGCTATGTTTTACACATAGAGTAGTTCACCTTACACTGAATTTAAAAAAAACATGAGACTATCATTACACTAAAAAAAGTTTAAGGAAAAGTTAGGCAAACAAATTCCAACTCTATGAGTCACGCGTCATATTAATATCAGACCTTTTCTTTTTTGGCATGATTCAAATGCCCCTATCTATATAAAAACGTAAATAGAACATCTATGTTTAAGGCATCATCGCCTTTCGTCTGATTCACAAATTGCTAAACCACACGCTGTCATAATCGTGTAGTATTACCCTTGTTCGCAAAACGACCAGCAGCATCAGTTTCACTTCACCTAACTCTGTATCAGTCAACACTTGCGGTCCAGAAAATTAACTTCCAATTTTCAGACATCAAGCGTTTTGCCACAATTCAATTTACCCCCGCTCTCTCCACCCGTCACCCGCGTTTATAATGTGTGGAGAAAGAATATGCTAGCTTTTCAGCTCCTCATCATGATTGCCACAAATTGATCCCACATGCCCCCTGGCCCAGCCGGCTGCATATCTACTCTTATCACCCCTCCACCACGTACTTGTCGAAAACCTATAGGGGTTCGATGTCATTAATGTATGCGCGTAGGCACCCCCTAGTCCTCGGGCGCTCGTATCTTTTTTCTGGGCCAAAGAAACTTTTGCTCTTTCTTTGAGCATTCAATCTGAGACTTGGTTTATCTTGAACTTGACCTCTGAGCAAACAACGAGGTCACAGTCATCGACATGCTAGACTTGTGCCTACAGCAGTTTTCTGTTTTTCCTTTGCCACTTTGGATCAATAACGGCGCCGCAGTGGCCCCGAAGGCCGGGGTCGTCGTATACTTGAATTGCTTATCGTCAAGTTGGAAGTTCAAGAAGTACTTTCTTTCCCTTGGGGAACGATCTCTTGAGCAGGCAAGAGTGTTTTAGTTAGGATGAGAGAGAAGAAAAACGCAATCACGTAGGCCTAGAAATGTCCCAAGAAAAATAGAAAGGTACCAAAACGAATCGTGACCTTTCAGAGTTGCTCTAAGGGTGATACGGGTGACGCCATAATATAGATCGAAGGAAAAAAAATGCATTGAAAATGTTTAAAGGAGAATATAGAAGGTCGTAGCAAAATTTGTTTGTAAAATAATGTAATAGGAAAAATATTCAACATTCTTGAATCAACTCATCGAGGTAAGAATTAGACGAAAGAAGAAAAATGGAAGATACAAATAAAATCATTAGTAAAGATAAGCAGATTATTGAAATTGTAGAAAAAAATATATGGTAAGACGTGATTATTATGAGCCTTTTGCAGCTTTATATTTACAAGTAATACAAATCATTAACAACAACTTGAATGATTTAAGTATTTTCCAGTAAAAAAGGTTGAAGGAACATGCAAACATATAATACCAACGGCATTCAACCAGTTTAAAATTTAATTAAAATTATTCCTGAATCATCCATCCCCATCTACCATCTACACTGGTATTAACCCCTTCCAAAAATAAAAACAAATATACATCATGCAAGAAGGGATACGGAAATTGTTGCCAAATATTCCAGAGGAATGATATGCCAAGACTTGATTCGAAAGACAGGAATCGAAAGTTGTTGTCGTTTCCTTCGCGATCGAGATAAGATCGCGGAGGGGTGTGATGATGAAAGCAAAATTCGGAAGGAGGTCGGTTTCAAGATACACAGGGAGTCGAAGGTTCTTATAGAGGAATGATGTATCACGCAATCTTCGAGACTTCGAGCTTCGGTTTCAGTTCTAGGTAACTTCCGGAGGCAATTTTAATTTGGAAATTATTTGAGCCAATAAAAAGTGATAATCATTTCGCAAATGGCGCATAAAACTCCAAAGCATTTCGATGCATACAGCGACACCATTGCGGTTAAAATTAAGTTTTCTACTGTCACCATAGCATTATAGACGAGCTAATATGACGAGTCGCTCAAACATGTCGTTCCTTTAAAGAATATGTTATCCTACTGGATACCCATTTACCTCATCGGGTTCGGGAGAGGCAAATGTAGATATGGTAGATGAATGTCTCAAATATGGCACGTGGGGTTGCCTTTAGCAGCCCCGGTAGATCCCCCTTTTTATACATTTTTCTGGATATGTCACATTCAGTGATTAATGCAGAGGGTTCCCAATGTCGGAGTTGCAGTTTAATAACTTAATTTTTACCATGTTCTTAAAAACCTACAAAAAACGTATCAAACTTACAAGTAAAATGCAGTACAGACTAATATCCAATGTAGTGCAAACGTATCGACAGTATGCTTTCAGCATTTGAAATAGTAAGACGTAAAAGCAGATGACATTTCCCATGATTAGGCATTATTGACGATGATATAGATATAAGGTCAAATCAAGGGTAGGATGGATTTGATGTGTAGGTGAGGCAATGGGCGAAGGGCCAGCTTAGGATTAGGTTAAGGTCATGGCTTCGGAATCACAACACCAAAGGATTTGGAAAACCATGAAAATTACGATTGGCGCTTGCAATTGACATTGCCCTATTTCACTCTTTTTTATCTCCGCCCCCTCCCCCCCCCCTTTCTCTCCCTCTCTCTCTCTCTCTCTCTCTCTCTCTTCCTTCTATTGAAGTGTCTGCTTTCTCCCCCTTCCCCCTTCCCCCTTCCCGCCTCCTCTCTCTCTCACTCGCTTTCTCTCTCTCTGTCTCTCTTTCTTCTATGGATGTGTCTGCTTACCCCCCCCCCCCTCTCTCTCCGTCTTTCTCTGTCTGTCTCTCTCTCTCTCTCTCACACCCTCTATCTCTTCATTATATTGAGGTGTCTGCTTACTCCCCACCCCTTTGTGTTTACCTCTCTCTTTCTCTCTCTCTCTCTCTCTACCTCTCCCTGTCTCATTCTGTGTGTTCTCTCTCTCTCTCTCTCTCTCTCTATCTCTCCCTCCCTCTTTCTAGACATCTACATCTCTACGCCCCCCCCCCACTCTCTCTCTCTTTCTCTCCGCCTGTCCGACCCTGTCTCCCCATTTCTCCTTCCCTCAGCCAATTGTCACTTTGTAGGTAGTGGCATTTCCATGTTAACACAACGCCCACTTGATCTACTCCATCACTATTCATTACCTCTCTGCTTTTTATCTCTGCTCTCCCTGCTCAGTATATATGTGTGCGTACATCATTGAGGTACTTCGTATTGCGAATCCTAATAAAGTGGCTAAACGATTGTGGATGACAAGATATATATGCTAGTTTGTTTGTATGTTTGCACGGTTGCATGATATTGTTTATATTAAAGCAACATTTCTACTAAAGGGATGTGATACTATTTGCAAAACAGAAACAGAACTTAGATGAAATGAATTAAACAGAGCAAAAGTTAAAAATAACTTTTAAAAAAGACATCGTCCCAATTGAACGACAACAAGGAAAAAACAGTGGGGGAGGTGTGATAGCTATCGTTCTTTCGTGTTTCATCCACCTAGTAAGACCAGTACACTGCCTTGACCACCCCCCCCCCCCCCTTTCATGACATATATGCTACCGAAAATACATCTGAGGTATTTCTCTCGGTTTTTCCCCAGCCCAAGACCTACCGTATCGACCCCTGCAAGTAGGAGCTCACAGGCGTTGCTGTAGACCTCTTTCATACTGAGCTGTTGACTGGCCAGAAGATGGGTTAGGATACCACTGTCTTCCACGTCATTACCTTCTTCAGCCAGGGTAGCTAGCTCTTGAAGACGTGCATCGACTGACTTCTTGGCTGCATTCATAAAAGAGAAGACGTTGACAAGTTAGTGAAGGCAAAGAGAACATAGATAATAAGTGAAAAATGAGAGAAAAGGGAAGATAAAAGACATCCAGACAGACAAACAAAGACATCGCCTATACATCTTTCTTTCTTTTTTTTTGAAAAACGATGAAATACACGGCAAGATAAGCCAAGAATGGAAATAAACTTGAATGGTTTATTTCTTTCTAAGTGTTTATAATGTTTATGCGAGACATTTTGTCAAACATGTCTCTATTAAAGCTCTGTTTGTTCAGAAATGTTTATTTATTAATGCAGTTCATGAATAAATTATAAACCTCGATTAAAACAACAAAAAATTGACCTGGGAGTAAATTTCTTTATTAAAATTGATTTTAACAAAAGCCTACACCCAGGGTCGGGTTTAAATTTTAACGGGCCTTCGAGTTAAACCTGGCTTATTGAGTCAAATGCATTTTGAAGCGCCCAATATTTACCAACCTCGCTTGGACTGTGCAGCTCATTGTAGTTGTTTAACAATACGGAATCCAGACACCATAATATAAAGAATTGTATTCTTTGATTAATTAAGTTACACAATTAGTTCACTTGGCGCTGCTTAGATCAGTGGACTAATTGTGTTGAACTGTGCACTGATTAACGACATGACATTAAATGTCACGCGACAAAATTGATCTCTCCATCGAGGAAGGTTCCACCCCTTCCCCGCCCTCTCACAACAATGGAAGTTACAAGGGTAAACCGAAGAAAAACAAGAGACCAATTATTGCATCCGGATGGTGACGAGCACTTGACGAATCAGATAGCCCATCAAAACATCTCGCTTGGGGAATAATAAGTCATCGTTTTGACATTGCTATAAATATTCAATCTGTTGTTAAACTTTCGTGTTTTTTAATGAGCGAAATATCCATGCCAAGCTGCCCAAGCAAACATGAAGGCAACGGAACAAGTAAAAAAAAACATAAATTAGGATTTGCCGAAGGAAGTTATTAGTGGCTAACTATTATACGTGATATAAATTAGTAATCGGAGGCTATATATATATATATATTATATATACAGCAACAAATTAGATGCCAAATAAAAGATTGCTTCAAAACGAACGGTGCTGCACATGTAATAACATGTAAAGATATGTGAAACTGATACTGATTATATACTGAAAATAGAGAATATGAATTTTATGTAAGAAAAAAACTAACGAAATACATCAGCTATGATGTATGATAGAATGGACAAGGAGACCTTTACAATGAACTTTCAATAAACTGAATCACTTTTGGAGTCACTCAAAATTACGAGAAATCGCCACCTTCTGAAAAGTGATTGTTCTCCAAGATTGTAAAACTATAGGGTTAACCCTGCATCTCGTCAAAATAATGAATACAAGTTTTGACAGCTTTCACTCGGCGACTTCCCAGGGCTATAAGGCGCTCAAGTTTGCATCAAATTTTATGATATTAGTTTTGACCACACTGGTTTAGACAGGAAGTGGGCTGAGCAACTTCTTGTTCCTACAACTTGAAGGTCTGAGACTCACTCTGAGTGGAGGAGGGGGAAATGGAACAATTACCCCCACCAACAGATCAAAGGGGAAAACAAAAATTCCCAAGGTGCCCGCCGATGGGGGAAAATGACCACAAGCTTTATTAATGAAAGGCGTGTGCAAAAAAAGAGGAACTTCCAACTCCCCGGACAAAGTGTGCCCTGGAAAGTGTTCTGCTTCGTAAATGCTCGGTGTCGATGAGAAACATGTTTTAAAACTCATATTGGTCAATAGTTCAGACAAGTTTTTTGTGCATTGACAATGTAACAGCAAAACTTGTATTTTATTTTAAAAATTAATTCAAACATTGTTTGCTTGTCCCTTCTTCAAACATTCAAAACTGAGCTAGACATAGAAAACAAAAAGAAACTTTTAAAAATACAGGCAAAAATATAACATTTGAAGAAGATACGTTATTTCCAAACACGCTACAAAAGCAATAAGTAATGCTGGACAGCTAAAATCATACATGGAACTAGATTCAGAATAAATAAGAATAATTTAATCATTTCTCGATTTCACCCCTGCTAGTCGACTGCCCAGTTATTTTCATATCAGCCCTTATGAGATACAATGGTCGGAACACTAGGGCGTCGGTCAGTATGATTAGTTTTACTTGCGGCTATCAATGTCGGATCTCAAATCGGATGTACCTTCAAACTTTCACTGAGAAAGGGAAGGTTGAGTTATATGGTAAAGCCTTTACTTTAGGTAAAAAATAATTCGTGAGCTTTCTCATTCTTTGTATGTCAGTTTGAAAATATCATCATAGCAATGCCCCCTGAAATACAGATTGCTCTTCGAAT
Source organism: Strongylocentrotus droebachiensis (assembly GCA_035222895.1). NCBI lineage: Eukaryota > Metazoa > Echinodermata > Echinoidea > Camarodonta > Strongylocentrotidae > Strongylocentrotus > Strongylocentrotus droebachiensis. The sequence continues at coordinate 11,203 of JAVYIG010002885.1, forward strand.
GCACCCATGTTGAAAGAAGACGCAAGAAAACTGAAAAATACTGGGCCAAACTCCCGTACATGCTACACCGGTATGTAGTCTCATAAACCAATTTCTGTATGCAGTGCAAATGATTTCAGTAAGAATGAGGCCATTCATATTAATTTTTTTAGCATTCCAAACCTCACATTACACACATCAAATTCTGAAATACTACACATTCATCCTCTCCGAATATCTTCCAGATCTTTTCTTTAACAATGCAATTACGTTATCTTTACCCCACTAATCAGATTCGTTCGTCCAACTAAATTTATATAATGCCATGCTGTCGGAAGGATTAATGATGAAATCATCATTGTAAAAGTTTTGAAACTTTTCAACAACAGTGGGAACAAACTGTTTTGTTTTCTATATTTAGAGGTTTAGTTTCGTCGATTTTCTAATACACAAACCATGACCGGTTATGTTCTCTTCCCTTTACCCATTGAACCTGTACCGTTAATTCCACAGCGTTACACGAGCTCATCCCCAATAATAATAAATCATAACCAAAGACAGTGTCAACTCAGTGATGACATGTTACAGGATATCTCAATTATGTTAACACTTAGATTTGATGTCTCCGGCAAGACATTATGTGTCACAACAATTAATAAACCGATTGTGAGATAGTCCTAGATCACCGCTTGCAGACTATGGTTTAATACGAAGTCCGTAAGCCCATGGGGCAACCGGTTAGCCTTACATCTTGTAACCCCTCCCATTTTGTAATGGTCTTGTAGGCACCAATGCGGTTGCATGATACATGCTCAGAGGGGGAAATGCCCCGCGGTCAATTTCTTACAATTTCCGACTTCAGCCCAGGCCCCCAACTAACGCTATCACAAACCGAAAGACTTATATAAAACTAAATCGCAAATTACATTCCCATAACTATACCTTTGACGAAAACAGCCACGAGATAATGTCTCTAGGGCAAACATAGAGCTAACACCAGATCATTTATCTTAAACGCGATATTCAGAGGGTTTGGTTTATTTACTATCGTCAAAGCGAACGGGAAATTAACCATCTAGTATAGTTAAACACCTTGTCTAATGATGTAAGCACCGACCAAGTATTGAACCAAGGATCTCTCGTATGAGAGACAAGAGCATTCAGCACTGAACCACAGTGTTCCCACATCGCACCAAATGATGTTTGAAAGTCATGCTGTTTTCCTTTGATAGTCATGTCTTACCAAAGTTAAAGATGTAGTCCCAGGCTGCTTCATGGTCCCTCCAGGGCTTGAGGTTCCATCGCCTAAACCACTCCGGCGAGGTAAGGAACATGATCTGACCCGATGCAAACATCTGACCGACAGCGTTGATGAACCCCTGAGATTTCTCAGGGATGGGTTCCTTCAGGCACCCTATCCGGGTCTCCAGGAGCAGCTTGAAGATGGCTGATAAAAGGAAGATCAGAGAACAGTTTACAGTTAGAATACATTGATCTGGATAGATTTTAGACTGCTGTAGACCATGCTCAACCACAGTCATACCATATCTTGCCTCCCCCTTTCTAACGCCAGTAACTAGGTTTCAGGTATTTAACAAAAATCTGATTTATGAATGTATTCAAAGTGGGTAACGGGAGGTAGCATTTGAGCAAAGTAGTCTAGGACCACCTTCTCATCTGACCCGAGACAGTCCCGAAGTGCTCCGAGACAGGTTCTGATTTTGGTGTTTAATATGCAGGTATATGCTGCCGTCTTTATATCAAATCCCTAGACGAGAGAACATGTTAAAGTTAGTGGAATTACATCGCACAGGATTTCCGATTGCATTGAGATTTCATCACGTGTCCCAGATCACTTCCGAATATCCAATTTGAAATTGAATCGACTAAGCTCGTTTGCTTTCCTTCAAAACAAACAGAATATTTCTTCAAACACGACGCCGATATACAGGTATTATGAACAGTCATGCAGGATGTTTTCAGGCGAGCTCTTTTTTAACTTGCCAGCGGACCAGAAAACAATCTTGAGTAGAATAAAGTAGGCTATCGATATACCTGGATACGACTATGATTTGCGTATTGCGCCTTCCTTTATTCAGACTTTTAAAAATATATCTGTCTGCTGCTTCTGATTCATGCCCAAAATATGAACCGATACATGTAACAAAGGCTCATTCTTGTATAGTTTTATTGTTGCTATAGTTGTTTTTGATAAATGATGTACTCACATTCCATCGACCACTTGTACATTTCGTTCTGCAGTTCGGGCACGACCCCGTCGCCCTTGCCCTTCGTGTCTCGTACGAAGCGAAGTCTCTCGACCATGTCGGTGACGATCTCGTTGATGACGCCGGTGAACTTGGCCACCTCCCTAGGCGGCATGATCTTCCTGCCGATCGTTCGTCGGGCACGATGCCATTCTTTACCTTCACTGGGATTGATAGAGAAGAAACGGAGAGGAAGAGGTAAAGAATGAATACGGATGAGGTACAGTGTACAAGGGTTTATATGGATGAAGATTTAGATTGATATATGAGATTGAGAGGGAGGGGGTGGGGGACAACCAATCTATATGGAAGGAGTGTGGCGAAGGCGTAGGGCCACGTCTTTCAATATAATCCGGCGATTCGTGTGCTGGTATGGGTCAAGGGAATTACTAATAGAGTGACCCTTCAAAAATCATGAAGTCAATTTTTATATTTGACTTCGACTTCCTCCTACAAAGTAACAGACACTATGTTGTGTAGAGTAAATATTCTTTTTTTTTTGGCCCAACGACCCTATCTGATATTTGTTTTCTTCGCAGCATCGTGACCCTCTCTCTGGAAGAAATATAATTACTTTTCCAGAGTCCCTACCCTGGAAGTGATCCCGCCAAGGCTCAAAACCACCCTCAAAGGCCACTATCAACAAATATCGACAATAGGCAAGACGTACTGTGTTAGTACTCCTAGTGATTCATCTCGATGCGCTCTGTAGACCTTCCATGGCTTCATGTCCAGCCGTCTAGGATACCTGCTGTCGTTCCTATACATTATTTCTACCAGATCAGGCTTGGCTAAGTTGACAAACTCGAGGGTACCCAAACGCTCCTTCCATATCGGGCCGTACTTTTTGGTGAAATCGATCTACAGGAAGAGAAAGAGAAAGAGAGAAATTGAAAATAATGTTAATGGTGCAAAAGACTAGTTACGGTTTTACATGCAGCTTCATTGATTTTGTTCAATCCTTACAATGAAGCCTAAATGTTAGAGCCACGATCCCTACGATGAAGGCTCATGCCAAAACTCCATTTCAAATTTTCTAAAAATCCATGGTAAAAAAAACACAATTAAATGTCCCTGGAAGAAATAACACAAAGGAATTTTTGTCATTAATTCTGGGGTTTATGATATATTTCCTACGTGGGCAGTGCGTCTACACGAGAAGAGAAATACAATTGAAATGGTCATGGAAAACGTTCAAAACAAATAATTGGTGGTCATCTGGGACTTACGACATGAATACTCATTTTAACGATGTTTCGTATTAATAAAGAAGAAATATTAAATACATATGCTTAACATAAACTGGCGCAGCGCCAGTGGACCCAGTCATTTGGGGGAGGGGCACCGGACTTCCTATTTAGACGTTAGAAAAAGGAGATCAGCGACAGATTGGAGTGGATCTGGAAAGGAACATTCAAAAAATACTTTTTTTATATCCTCATATTTTGTTCTCATACCCGACCAAGGAGTTACATCCTTGCCCCCACCCTTACTCTCTATTGTTTATATTCTGTTATAGGGGCAGGTTGGGATAGAGTGTGTCCCTGTGCCCTCAAGTATGACCAGGCGCGGATCCAGGGGGGGCCGAGCGGGCCTTGGCCCCCCCCCCCCCCCCCGCAAAAAAAAGAAAAAAAAAAGGGAGAGAAAAAAGGAAAAGAAGGGAAAGGGAAAGGGGAGAGAAAGGGAAAGAAAGAAGAGGAAGAAGAAAAGAAAAGGGGGAAGAAGGAGATCGGGGGGCCGAAAGGGCCTTGCCTCCAAAGCTGTTGACCCCCCCCCCCCCCCCCCCCCCAATCAAAAAAATAAGAGAGAAGGAAGAAAAGGGAAAGAAAAAAGGAAAAGAGGAGATACTGGCGTACTGATACTGATTGCTCATCTGACCGTGATTAATAAAACCCCAAAGCTTTCGGGGCTCTGCCCCCTGGATTCCGCCTTGGGCCCTACGCCGGGCCCTTAGATGCTCATCTGACGGTAATTTAATGCCTAAAACCCCTCTTTTGGAGGGCTCCGCCCCCTGGACCCTACGCCAAATAGTGACCTTCCAGTGTCACAAAATAATAGGTATTAAAAAAAATGCTCATTTGACCATAATTAAACGACTAAAACCCCTGAGTTTCCGGGGCCGGCTCCGCCGCCTCGAGCCCACCAGGGGCCCTAAGGCGGGCCCCTGAATGCTTATCTGACCGTAATTTATTGCCTTAAACCCCTGAACTTGCGGGGTCGGAAAAGGTATCAAAATGTGTTTATCTGTAGCCAGGGGGGCGGGGCGGTCCCCCCAAATCGGAAGAGGACGTAAGAAGCAAAAGAAGCTGACAAAGAACATCTTTGAAATTCAGACAAGGAGTAAGAGTATAGAGAACGGTACAGCGAATCGTCTTCTTTCTCTCACAATCTTATGAAACGTCAAAGCTTCCGCGCTTTGCGCGGGAGGGGGAACCTGAATTCAGAGGCGAGAACGGTAATACGAATCTTTAATGATTTAATGAAACGTAAAAGCTTCCGCGCTTCGCGCGGGATGGGGGGGGGGAACTAAATTCCGACGAGGATTATTTTCGAGAACGGTACAACGAATCGTCTTCTTTCTCTAATGATTTAATGAAAATTAAAAGCTTCCGCGCTTTGCGCGGGAGGGGGGAACCTGAATTCAGACGAGGATTTAGAGTCAAGAACTGTACAGCCAATCGTCTTCTTTCTCTCATAATCTTATGAAACTTAAAAGCTTCCGCGCTTCGCGTGGGAGGGGGGGGACCTGAATTCAGACGAGGATTAAGAGTCGAGAACTGTACAGCCAATCGTCTTCTTTCTCTCATAATCTTATGAAACTTAAAAGCTTCCGCGCTTCGCGTGGGAGGGGGGGGGACCTGAATTCAGACGAGGATTAAGAGTCGAGAACTGTACAGCCAATCGTCTTCTTTCTCTCATAATCTTATGAAACTTAACAGCTTCCGCGCTTCGCGTGGGAGGGGGAGGGGGGCTGAATTTAGACAAAGATTTAGAGTCGAGAACTGTACAGCCAATCGTCTTCTTTCTCTCACAATCTTATGAAGCTTAAAAGCTTCCGCGCTTCGCACGGGAGGGGGGGGGGGACCTGATTTCAGACAAGGATTAAGAGTCGAGAACTCTACAACGAATCGTCTTTTTTCTTTATTAGTTTAATGAAACGTCAAAGCTTCCGCGCTTCGCGCAGGAGGGAGAGGGGGTGACTGAATTTAGACGAGGATTAAGAGTCGAGAACTTTACAACGAATCGTCTTCTTTCTCTAATAATTTAATAAGTCGTAAAATTTTCCGCGCTTCGCGCAGGAAGGGGAAAAACTGAATTCATACGAAGATTAATAGTCGAGAACGGTACAACGAATCGTCTTCTTTCTTTAATAGTTTAATGAAAAGTCAAAGCTTCCGCGCTTTGCGCAGGAGGGGGAGGGGGGCTGAATTTAGACAAAGATTTAGAGTCGAGAACTCTACAGCCAATCGTCTTCTTTCTCTCACAATCTTATGAAACTTAAAAGCTTCCGCGCTTCGCGCAGGAGGGAGAGGGGGTGACTGAATTTAGACGAGGATTAAGAGTCGAGAACTTTACAACGAATCGTCTTCTTTCTCTAATAATTTAATAAGTCGTAAAATTTTCTGCGCTTCGCGCGGGAGGGGAAAAAACTAAATTCATACGAAGATTAATAGTCGAGAACGGAACAACGAATCGTCTTCTTTCTTTAATAGTTTAATGAAACGTCAAAGCTTCCGCGCTTTGCGCAGGAGGGGGAGGGGGCTGAATTTAGACAAAGATTTAGAGTCGAGAACTATACAGCCAATCGTCTTCTTTCTCTCACAATCTTATGAAACTTAAAAGCTTCCGCGCTTCGCACGGGAGGGGGGGGACCTGAATTCAGACAAGGATTAAGAGTCGAGAACTCTACAACGAATCGTCTTCTTTCTTTAATAGTTTAATGAAACGTCAAAGCTTCCGCGCTTCGCGCAGGAGGGAGAGGGGGTGACTGAATTTAGACGAGGATTAAGAGTCGAGAACTGTACAGCCAATCGTCTTCTTTCTCTCACAATCTTATGAAACTTAAAAGCTTCCGCGCTTCGCACGGGAGGGGGGGGGACCTGAATTCAGACAAGGATTAAGAGTCGAGAACTCTACAACGAATCGTCTTCTTTCTTTAATAGTTTAATGAAACGTCAAAGCTTCCGCGCTTCGCGCAGGAGGGAGAGGGGGTGACTGAATTTAGACGAGGATTAAGAGTCGAGAACTTTACAACGAATCGTCTTCTTTCTCTAATAATTTAATAAGTCCTAAAATTTTCCGCGCTTCGCGCGTGAGGGGAAAAACTAAATTCGGACGAAGATTAAGAGTCGAGAACGGTACAACGAGTCGTCTTCTTTCTCTAATAATTTAATGAAACGTCAAAGCTTCCGCGTTTCGCGTTTGCACCGACCCCCCCCCCCCCGCATTACGTCATTGTTGGTCAACATTACGTACCAATATTTGGCTCGCATAATTTGAAATTTGGGCCCCCCCCCCCCCCCCCCCCTAAGAAATCCTGGATCCGCGCCTGAGTATGACGATCGAAGATTCATCGGAGACCACGAACCTTTCACAGCAAATGGGTCATAATGTACCTCACGCCGAGACATTATGACGCTGGTTATGAAGAAAAACCCAGAAAAAATAAACATTATCCTTCTTGTCTTGGTGTATTTTGGGACTCTGCCAAGAACAGGTGGGATTATCTTCTCCCGAATCTTTGTTTTCGTTCCATCTTGAAAATTAAACGTCATCTTTGTTTTTGACATCTCTCCCTCTGCTTCCCATTATCTGTCATGGGGGTGTACATGACATATTTTCCGTGCACCTAGGTCTTCGCCACACCCTAAGGGCCTCCTCTTGCTCCTCCTCTGATTCGCAAAACAATGGTCGAATTAGGGAAGGAAAAAGTATGGGGTCGGAGGGCAAGAGGCGTATGAAGAAGCGCCCGAAGTACCTGCGGTGATCAGATGCGTAGTGACGCAGTCGTTCCCGAGATGGATCCTTCTTATTCCGAAGAACACCGACACCCTTGGAAGAGTTCAAGCCAGAGTCAAGTCGCAGTTTCTTGTAATCATAAAGCGTAGATGTCTATCTGTTTCCCATTTAGACTAATCAGGAAGAAACAAAGCGAATTAGCTGGAATCGACGGGGTATGCTTGTCCCCCTGGTGTCGTCTCAACAGCAATTTTGTCAAACTGCTGACAACTACGTTAAACCAGAACATTCTTGCACGTCAACATGACAACATTTTAAATTCTCCGGTTTTTAATACCATAACAATTTCCACCATTATGCCTCATGATGATTTCTATTAACCTATTACCAGGAACCATAAAAACTGTGGAATTCATATTTTTCACATCTACCCAGTCTCCCAGCATCTCTCTCTCTCTCTCTCTCTCTCTCTCTCACCGTCTCTTCTATATCTCTTACTTTCGTTTTAAATAATTATTTTCGTTATAATTGCAAAACTTTGTCGGCATCCTCCCGACTGTTGAACCTCATTTAAATCAGTCTTAACCGCAACAAATTTATGTCATTTTTATAAGACATGGAGCTTTAAGAGCCCCTTGATACATTGGTACATTTATGACGCGACGAACTTGACTTTTACAACTTCGTTTGGTAAAAATGTGCGGTGATCTTTCCTCTTTAAGCGATAACATCATATCTGAGCCTTCTTAAGACGTAATAATTCAATGTTATTCATCTATTAATGCAACTGCATTTAAATTGACTTGACCCACAAAAATACAAATTTGAATACACAGGAGAAATAATATTGTACTTTGAATTATTTTGTTTTTCTTCATAAATTATGCTAAAACAATTAAATTTGAAAAGCGCACATACGACAGTCTTGACGCAAAATATTAAATAAAACAAATCAACATGATATACACAAGCACGCAATAATAAAAAATAACATTTTCGTAAAATGTTTCAAGACGCCACTAACGAAGGATAACAGTTCCGTCATTACAAAGAATCGCTCTTTTTATTATCAAAACGATGTAAGAACTAATAACGCGTTTTTACATTTTACACTGCGAACCGCAATGTTATTTTCATCTCGTAGCAAGCCCATGTTTTCACACCTTAATTGACTTTGCTATTTATGGCTGCTACGTGTTAGTAAAGTTACGCTGTAGAATCTAGACGTTGACACGGCACGACTACTGAATTTGTAAACTCCATAATGTAACAACCAAAGTGGTGGGCAAATTGAAGGTTAAGCCGAGCCGACCTCAGAAGGGGTCGCATAATAAGAATCTTCCGACACCTTTGCCCCATTTCAGATAAATTAGATTTCGAGACATGATGTTATGTGTATTGGTTTATGTTCAAGTTCTCGGTTGTAACACATGGGCTAGTCGCAGTGTTGTCGTTGGTTTGTAGCTTTCTCAGCCGTATTCCCGTTGTAAAACTGTAATATTTTGAGGACCCAATCCCTCCCCTGCGTTGTTGAAATCGATTTGACTATCCCGAGCATCGATCTATATCACAACAATCAAGTTTATCTTCTTCGTCATCATCTATTGATTATCATCAGCAAAAGTTACTGTAAACTCTTTCGCCGTTACAATTATCATTTGCATCATTTTCGTCATCACACTACCGCCAACATCATCATCATCATCATCATTTCTAATGAACAAACTTATCTTTTATCATTCCAAAGTTGAGTTTTTAATTTGAAATATAATCTTTTGCAATTTCTCATCTTGTCTTTAGATGTCTGCAATGGTTTTAAAATTTAAATAATCGCTAAACTCCTGATGTAATTTGAACAACCCATTTCCTAAAACTCACCTTTGAACTCTTTGGTTTTCTGTTTATATATTTTATATTTTATTTTTAATTTATGTCAAACTATGTTTATTGTATTTGATATGTATATTTTTGTAATTTTGCATGTTTTTATCTGTGAATTGTATAGCAATTCAGCCTTTTACAGCTGCGAAGATATTTTGTAATAAACCTTGAATTGAATTGAATTGAATTGAATTGAACTGAATCATCATCATCTTCAGCAGCATCATGATCATCATCATCATCCCCATCACCAACATGAGCATCACCACCAAGAGAATGAAAGATTGTATATCTTCATCATCATCTCTTCATCCTCATCTCCCTTCTGCATTCATTAAATAATTATACAAGGACAAAAGAAGGAAAGATGAAATTCCGACCATATAAATCTGACAGTCGTCCGTCCATGTTTCTCGTCATCCTCCACATACTTCAGTACCGAATACGAAATTGAGAAAACCCTGAATGTGAATACAGGTCCCTCTTGTCGCCTTGGGCTTCCGTACTGCACAATGCCTCAATTTGCAAGCATCTTTTGGCGCGACGAAGAAACGCAAGGTGCAGGTGCTTGTCATCCAAGAGATTCTTGTTTCATCGGCTAGGAGCTATAGAACGAGTTGACATGGCCTGGTTTTGAGAGGGAAGTAACAATACCCTCTGCCAGCCATTTCCTCTCCATCTTATGTTCCTCTTCAAGTTCCTGGGCATGAATTCGTGCAAGCCCCATAGGATGCCCTTGAATCCTCACCCCCCCCCCCTACTATAGACATGAAAAGAACTGAAGACAAACCAAGGAAACATCGCTTGTCACGGTTAGGTGGGTATACTCTCTCCTCTTTCTCTTTATCTATCTCCTTTCCCTTCTCTCTTTCTCTTACTTCCCTTTCTTTCCATCCATTTGTTTCTTTCACCTCTCCCTCCCTAATGTCCCTCCCCTTCTTTTCTCCCTCCTCCACCCCTTTCGTTTTCCCTCCTTATCTCTTTCATATCCCTTCATCAATGCTGAGCCATGACCATGAACTTCACAATCATCTCTCCTCTCACATTGCTCTGATGCTCATCCCTTCCACCTCACTTACTCCCATAGCAACGCCACGCTGTTCCATTTATCGTGTATTGATTATCAACCCGTATCTAATATGTATCTTGACCGTATACTAAAAAATGATCCATTTTACGAAATGCACCCGGCGTACATCACTTTTTAATATTACATTGGATCCATTGTGTACATTTGTCATGTTTGTGTATTTTCCCTGCTTTGTCCAGAAAATGAAGTTCCTATATTTTAACAGAAACTATTGTTCGCTTTTCATATTGTAATTTTCTTCATTCTTGTTCGATCATTGATATCATAACGCTTGTACATGTTATGTATGTTGTAAATTTTCCCTGTTTCTTTTTCTCCCCCTTCTCCTCCTCTTACGCAGTCTGCTTTCCCTCAAGTTCAGCATCTGCTACTGGTGACATATTTCCATGCTCAAACGTAACTTTACCACTCTCTATCCCTTCTACCCCTATCCTTTCTGAATGGCCCAAGGATCTAATAATAATAGGTCACCTTGACGTTCACTCACGATCTTGCCCTCTGCATGTCCTTCTCAATTTAGATTAAATGTAAAGGACAGAATCATGACATTTTCATTTTTTATTTTTATTTCGTCTGCAAAGAATCTTTTCTTCGCGCTATATTCCTGTCTTCTCTCGAATGTTTTATATCCAATCGACCTAGAGATTTCAATTTATACAAAATGATATCCCCTTGCAGCAGATGGCGGATGCAGTCAACCCAACGAGCACCTCCTTGGTGAACATAGCATTCGTAGAGCCTTACAAAAATAAAACCAATATCTTCTGATCAATCATTCAATTTACACATGAAGATATTTATTCGTCTTCCTTCTTTTCCACCTTGATCACTGTACTCGCCATTTTTCTCCCTACTCTTCAGCCCTCTTCAATCACTTCCTCTGTCGTCTATTTTTTCATCATTTTACTTTTTTGTCATCCTCATCTTCATTGTCATCGTCCTCGGCATCGCCGTTATACATCTACCGTAATGTCCATCTTAAACTTCTCCCATTTCTCTTCGTCACAATGTCATGTTCCATGTTCTTCATCTTTGTCTTTTCCTTTTAGCCCTCCTCCTCCTCCTCCTCCGCCTCATCTTCCTCCTTCTATTCTGTCCTCATAAACTTCTCTCGTCTTCCGTATTACTCGCACATAATACATTTTTCTGTCATATCATTATCTCATTCCAAGCATATCCATGTCCAACTCACCTGCTCTCCCGCCCACCATCTCGCGTATACCAGATAACAGATTTAACACCCCCCCCCCCCCCTCCCCCGCCCCATGCAGGAGCCCTCATCATGCCCATCTAACCAATCGTCCTTTCAAACGTCAATCTCGTATTATTTCTTGATTTCCTTAGCCGTTGGCTTTGAACTTGTGATAATAAGTCACCTTGACATATACTCACGCTCTCCTTCCCGATCTTCCAGATTTGTTCGTCTAATGATGTGAGAAGATTTCAACATGCGCCGTGTCAGTGGCGTGGCTAGGGGAGGCAAGGGGGCACTTACCCTAACCATTTTGTAACCAATGGCCCCAACTTGGGAAAGATAGCAAGAGAAAAGCTGAGGGGAGGAACTTGAACAAAAAACGATGATACAACCCCACCCCACACTCTCCCAATGCATTTCGGTATACAGCTTGAGAATTCGCATTTTCATCCACCTCGCACTGACTCATAAAACCGATTCCCCCCCCCCCCCCCCTCTTTACATAAGTGCCATTTCAATGGCTGAAAACACGCTATGCCACTGCAACATGTATCCTACAAAGTGATACGGCGACACGTCTGAAAACACTCGAAAACGTCTGCAGGACGGTGCATATTGAACGAGTTTATGCAAACGGAATAGCAACTAAATATATTCGAGTGAATTCAAAGTTTAAAGAAAATACAAGACTATGCAAATTAATGCATACGACTGTACACGAGCAAGACAGCCCATGCGACACATTGTAAAAGAGGGTGCAAAGGAGAGGGGGGCATATTAGCAAGCATAGATACATACCATGGCTTTGTACAAATTAAAAGCATTGCATGAGATGTGTTAATCAAGGAAACGTTAAACGTTCTCGGGATGTTAAACAAAGTTTAACGTTTGAACGTTGTAGGGACGTTTTGAGATCGTAATGGGAACGCATTATGTTAACTGGGAGGGGTTCAAAAGGAACAAAAAAAAGGCAATGTCAGGTATAACCATCACGAGGATATATTCACAGCATTGAAGTTCATTCGCAACAGCTTTGCGAATTCGTATTCAGCTATCAATGTATACTATCTTTAAGAAAATACATGCAAGCAATCTTCAAGCTCACATCGATATACATGCAACAAGTACTTTTGCTGTGGCAACACTTTCTCGTGCACATGTGCGTTACGACCAATTTCCGGAGAAACTAACTTTGTGAAACGGCAAAGAAGAAGGAAAGGGTAACCAAATAGCAATCCCAATAAAGAGTCCATATCCAACGGTAATTAAGGCTTTGAATTGCTTTCGATTGATTGAGGTCAATACTATCTTGGGAGCGATGGAAATTGGATGAAAATTACTTTTTGAGTCCACCCCCATCACGCCTATATTGGAAACACGGGGTAACTTCACGTTAACTTTCCAAGTTTGCAAGATGAACACGTGTACAAAAAACATGTCTTTAGATCTTATCTGCATGAGTCTATCACACCACAATCTTGAATGCATGTTGATTTGCATTAAATCATCTAAAAAATTGGTTTTCTCAGGCAAAAGCGGCATTTCCCCTCGTATTCACCTCTCACATTTAAAAAGATTAGAGGTATACATAGTATAGTTCTAGCATGTATCACTTACACTTTCGCGAGGAATAAAGTGAAGTTTACTAATTCCCTTATATGGTAAATCATGAGTAATTTTGTTGTAAAGAGTAGTATTCAGTTATATACACACAAATCTATAGGACAAGTAACATGCATCGAATGAACCGACCAATTTAATCAAATTTTGGATAATTGAAAACTTGATATCGCTATGTGTTCTTTGTACGTATGGGCCTATACAGTGTATAGGGTGTATATATGCAACCAATCACTCCCCCCCCCCCCCCCCCTCACCCCCAAAAATAGAGAGAGAAAGAGAGAAAGGAAAGAGAAAAGGGAAAACGCATAAATAAAACTAACTACTTCACTTGCACTGACGTTGAACAACATGGCAAAAATCGAATATAGCATTGAATTCAATTAAATGATTTGTTTATCGTTTGTATTATTGATTTAAAGACAAAATCATTCGGACTATTTTCAGAATGTTCAGTGGCCATGCACGTTAATCACCTGACTGAACAGGTCATCTCTAACCGCTGTATATCTTTAAATTTCACTGCATTTGCGGGGGATTACTACATTGCATATATGCCAAACTTCCAAAGGTTTTTTGTTTCTAGTACGCGGCTGTTGGAAAGCCTGTTGTTGTTTGATTGGGTTTCAAGGCAATTCAGTCAAAATTGACTATTTATGCTATCCCGACTGCCCCTTATAAAGTGGTTACAATTCAAGTTTTTTTTCTCTCTCTCTCTCTCTTATCCTATAAAGTAATCGTGAAGTTATACACACATTATCACCAGTAAGTATTTGTAACTTTGTCTATGTTAAGTAATACCAAAGAGATTCTTTTCGTTTGATACCGAACAGTCATCTCAGTCTTAGATTAGATTGAAGGATTCTAATGAGCTTGGACCGTGAATAGAAGTATCATATCTACAGTCTGAATTTAGACTACACCTACACGATCATGAAGATGAAAACCGTGTCAAGGGCCCGTCTGAGAACGGGTGATATCTATTTTTTATATAATTATGTCATGAAAATGTCTCCTAAGAAAATAGTAAAAAGTTTGTCTATGGAACCACGTCTGCCTCCCCCCCCCCCTACCCTCTGTCTCTAGTCGTTCGCACGGTATACTTGATTTGACTGAACTGGCTAAACAGTTGTGTAAATAGAATATGCGCCCCCTCCCCCCCCCCCCCCCCCCCCACCGCCCATCCCCTCCCCATAAAATTATTGATCATCATTGACGAACTGTTGCTCACATTATTCATTATTCATCATCATAAATACGATGCGACATACAATTCAAAATGTGGCCAACTCTTTAGGGGGATGAGTCTAGATCGGCCAGCACAATTGGAAACGATATACCCAAGAAGTCTATTCATATCCGTAGCATAAATTTGCTGTTGTTTGTTGATATTGTTCTGTAATTTGACCATGACTGGGTTTCCCAGCTTGGCAATGTTTCATTTCCCTCAATTGTTTTTCTCCATCCGATCAGCCAGTGATTCTTATAAGTCGAGCCTGTTTTCAGAAAATTATAATCATCTCACTCTGCGATATACATCCACTCATCGTACTCAATTTAAAACGCTATCCCTTGATAATAAGTATATACATGTACATGTATCTTCTTCGAAATTTCCTGCGCATTTTTCCTCCTAGAAAGTGCTGCAGTCCCTCGTTTTCCGTATTCTCCACGGATTCCCCTCGTCGAAAAAAAAATAGTTGCCCTTTCTTAATCCCTACACATTTGTTGAATTAATATTTCTGATTCATGTTTTTTCTCTCCTTAATTTGATTTTCCGATCTTGAAGTATTCCTTGAATAATACAAATAATAACAATTGTGCCTTTTTTAACCAGAGCAGCCGCCGCATCAGTATTAATACTACTCCTATACTGTGAGCCCTGCATGCAGACATTATTACCCTAGCATCGCTAGATACCCTTTTACACCTGGATGTAAGCACCGAACGAGCATCGAACCCAGAACCTCTCGTATGGGAGTCAAGAGTCTTCGTCATTATACCACAGTACTCCAAATCTTGCATTTCCCCTCAGTTTCTTATCATTTAAATATGATATTGAATATTCAGCAAGAAATAAACTACGCTTGTTATTGTTATTGTTATCAAGGAGTCTACAAAGTTTTTCCCCACGGAAACTGGTCTGCAATCATTATACTTACGATCAACATTCTTACTTTCTATAATTATACATATCACTGTAGGCGTATAATACACCACACATTAACGTCATTAAATTGTGTTTGTCGCTGTTGGGCAGGAAACTACAACGTAATTAATTAACACGAGTTATATAACGAATTATTGTTATTGTCCGGTCTGATCAAATTAACACAAAGCAAAATACTGATTACAATGCACTGTGTGGGTGTATCTAAAACTAAATTACTTGATGAACATCATGCACCCACGATGTGTCATTTCGTTATCATTGATGATATGCATTATCTATTTCATTAAAAGCGGTGAGCGGACAATATGATAAAACATTTCTTCTTTCTACGGGCGTAAATACTCTATAGCATAACATTAGTATAACCGAAATAATCTGATTCGTAAATGGAAAAGTAGCATCGTTTCAAAATGTCTGTTTCTATTGTAGTATCAATGAATATAAGTATAGTTATGATCTTCTATTTCTCAACTTCTGCCTATGTATTTCTTTTTCTTTTTGGATCGACCATGATACAGATGACATATGCAATGACAGCTTTTTAATTAGAGTAGCCTTTTATTACTGAAATTATGAAATGCAAATATACAAAATCTCTTCAATCATCATTTAAATTACTTCATTTTTCAAAATTCTAACAAAACAAAACGACATCCGCATATCGCTTTAAATGGGTTTTTTTTTATACGCTCAAGTAGCGGGTCCATTTTCGCTTGTAGTCCATGGTCGTGGCTACATTAATGAAGAAGAAAAAATGTCATAGGTCATAGTCTGAACGATACCCTGTATGCTTTGTTATGAACAGACGTTTTAAAAGTTAGATTACTATCACGTGGAATTACTTAGAAAGGCCTTTATAAATAGTGTTTTAGATAATTGCAAATGAAGACGACATGTGTTGGTTCCGTTTTCTTGCTTTCTTTGTGAATCATTCGGAAACATCTATCTTGGAGGGTAAATGAGGGCTGGATCCGGAGCTGCGATAATCAGTGGTTTTTTAGATTGTGCTTGCCTTGATTAACCAAAAGTTTGAATAGGTTAAGATCAATGCTCAAGAGAAACAAATGACATTACTAGCTTTAATGTACATGTAGATGTTTTTTCGTTTTGTAAACGGTTGATACATGCAGTCGACAGCTTTTAATGTCACATGTTCTCGGTAGGGAATAACACTCCTCTAGGAGTAGGCGCCAGTCCTTAATAAAAATGTACCACCTCAGACAATTATAAATAGTTCTTTACTATCTCGATCTAAATACTGTTAAATCATCGTACCCCTGACTGCACACTAATCTTATACCTGACTTCACCCTCACAATAAATCATGCACTTTGGCACTTTCGATTCGTATTTTTGGGGGAAAACATGGAACATTAAGACTCTTAATCACCATTAAATCGTGAAAATGTCATCATTAAACTTCCTTTGCGCCGAAATGTGCTCCGAGCTGAGCGTCTATCGAGTATCCTCAGTTGTGACTCGAGGATATGATTAACTTTCAATAGTTGTTAAGCCGATATTTTCCCTGCGGCAAGAATTAATCCCGGATTGCTTGGTTTTGAGCCAGGAACGAAAAAAAGTTGCAAATAATCGTCTGCAAGATTAGAGAAACGGCAGGAAGGTTTGACTAATATCCAAGAGCCGATGGCAAGTCTAGCAGAGATAGGGGAGAGGTAGAAGAAACTGCACGGGAGAGAGAGTACATGACAAATGAGAGGGAGAGAGAGGGGAAGATAGATAGGGGAGGGGTTGATAAACAAAAAGGAGAGACGAAAGAAAGAATCTGTAAACGTAGAGATAACGAGACTGGACTAGGGAGACAGAAGGCAAGAAAACGAAATATATTAACAGAAAGATAAGGAGGGGTGGAGAGCGAGAAATAAAGAAACAAAATAAATTCATTAAAAAAAGACGTAGAAATAGAGTGAGAAAGGGGAAAAGAATAGGGGACAGAAAGAGAGAATATGAATAGATGAGGACAGGTGGATAGTGTAAAATTATGTACATACTCACATAGGATAGAGAGAGCCCAGAGCTGGGCTGGCGTGAGGGGCAAGGGAAACGCGAAGAGGGGAGAGGATGGAAACTGGTAAAGAAAAGAGACAGAACGGGAATAGGCCTATATAACAGATGAAGAAGGGACAGAGATAAGATAAGAAAGAGAAATTAGTTTGATGAAGAAAACAACAATAATCTGCTTTAGAAAAAAAATCATAATTGCAGCAATTACCAGTCGAAGATACACTAACTTTATTTCATGAACTTAAATTCAACCCTGTCTAATTCATGCACTACATAAACATCTACTGATTCATTTAGACCCGATGACATGGCTATAATACCGAGGAATAGATCAGAGAAAGACAGGGATGGGTGGTTAAAATTAACAGGATTTAGTATTTACCCGGATTTACTTTGAAGTACACGTGCTCGCGGAATGAATTAATTGCTCATTACAAAACAAATCTTAAAAAATATATATACTATGTTTGGACGGACGTTCGATTCTAATGTAACAAAATGTTAGTTTCATCATCAAACATCTACATAATCAAAGGAGAGAAAAGAAGTATAAAAAGATAACCAGAATGTTATGTTTGAAGGTCTGAAAACATTTTGTAATGTAAGTATTGGCAGTGATACAGGAACATATACATGCTAGAGGGGCATTCTGACCCACAACTTTTGTCGGGTGGCACTCAAGAACAATTTTGTGCACATTCCCCCCTTTATGTACTTTATGGAATGCAATATTCGTTTTGCTAGGGGTAACGAGAGCACCCCCCCCCCCCCCCCCCCGTTATCCCCCTCCATTTTCCTCTATGTATAGCGTTACTCTGTCGTACATTAATTCAAAAGAATGTACGATTTCATTGTTCAGATGATCACTGATGACGGCATCAAATGCAACTTCCTCAGGGGATAACATCCGACACCCCCCCCCATAACCCATCTCAAGCCCCTCTTTTCTACCTCAACTCTCCTACATAATTCATGAAAACGTGTAACATGTGGCATACACTCTTGAGTTAATGTGAATTCTGGCCTTTCGAGACAAGAGAACGTTTTCCTCGGTCGGGATCTTCTAGAGTTACCGAACTTGAGATGAGGATGATGGTCTGTTTGAATATCGGGAGCTCCGAAATCTCACATTTCCCTGATGGTAAGGACGTAGTGTCGATCAACATCGTGAACATGGTCAATGCAAATGGATACATACAACCCAAGCTCTCTCTCTCTCTCTCTCTCTCTCTCTCGCGCATACATTGGAAACAAAACACATTTGGGGCTTAAAAATATAATGTTTATATACGTTTCATGGAATCACATTACGTTGCATTCCTCGTGCAAGCTAACTCACAACCAAGTTAGTCAACGGTAAATGGGTCGTTCCATAATACCCTAATATTCAAATCATATTCATACAAACTATATCCAAAAGAGCACTCTTTATAGATACGTCTTTATACGTTTTGAAGGAAATTTGATAAAGTTCTTATGTACATTCATTCCAACAAGTCCAATGAGTAAAGCCTGTGGCCGTGTTGGTTAAAAATGTGCATTTTTATTATGAACATAAAAAAACCTCATCTATTTACAATTGTTTTTATATGATAAATATCTATTAATAATTAGTTTCGTCTAAAAAAAACTCCTAGGTCATCATACTACAAGTATACTTGTTTTGATATGATGTTAAACACTGAATAAGAATCGATTCTTTTTGTCTACGTGTTTCCATGAATCCAGTTATCAAACCAAATAATGACCTTACAATTTGCACGAATGCTTAAAAAAGACTAGATTATTTCAAAAAATTGCTAATATGAATTTCTGTTATGCCAGGAAATGAAATGCATTTCTCTGCATATTTTTCATATATTGCTATGACGACGCCCTTGGTATTTGATAAATTACACATTGTGTATTTATATCATATTCCCGTGAAAAACATTGTCAATGTTTTTTATCCAGGTATATCACGGGAATACTAGTTGGAAATATAATAATATATAGTTAATGGTAATATTTATCATAGATGTATCCATGGTTATACATGTATATAGAGTATATTTTTTTCATTAGGATATCTGGCAGGTGGATATCACACAAAACGTCAAAACATGATATCCTGGTCATTCATACAAAACCGTATATCCACGTAAAGGTGTGTTGAAAGCCAGAGGTGTGTTGAAAGCCAGAGGGGCGTTAACTCATAAACTTTAGCACGGAGCTATCGCCCTTCTTCTCCTCATTAGATGTGGTATGAAGAACGTATGACAGACAATTTCAATAGTGGACCTTCACTAAATAATGCACTTTCATCTTTTTATCTCTTTACGAAGTTTACGCATTGTCTATCAGTCCATGGGGGGTGCCTTTAAGTCAGTATAGTACTTTAATACATTAAACATTATACGAGTTATTATCAATAATGGGGGGTGCCTTTAAGTCAGTATAGTACTTTAATACATTAAACATTATACGAGTTATTATCAATAATTAATAACGACAATATTCTTATTAAGCAAAGCCATAGATTAAGTATAAGATATAAATACAAATATTACTGTATGTAAACTTGAGAAAAGTTGAGAAATTTCAAAAAGCTTGCGTGTTTTTTTCAAAATAATAAGAGAATAATAAAACATTGTTACATGTCATCTAATTATATAGGTACCGAGAACGAAACCTACAGAAGAAGACTTTTAATTGTCGAATTATATGCAAAGATCAATATTGTGAGAATTAAACAGGATATTCAAGGTCCACTCGTACAACCTTTAATGCTGTAGTAGAATTTACCGAGAAGGTATTTATTTTGTCTCCATGTTCTCCAAACCAGTACTTATGTTTTGTTTTTAATTGTTCTTCATTCATTTGTATTTGTAAACGATCTATTCGTATCGTCAATCATTGAATAGCAGAAACCCCCTCCCTATACAAAATGGAATATACGAAATATAATTTTAGACAACGGTGCTTGCATTTTGTGGATGGACGGGGAGGGGCTTTTTTTTCTTCAGAAAAAATGGCTACATATAAATATACCGATATTCTATCCCCTCTCTTCCTTAAAATTCGCACAAAAAAGCTCGAAGTCAACAACCTCGCAATACCTGAACGGGTTAATCATGAGATGGGTATAACAACTCGATATTGTCAGACTCATTCAATTGCTGTAAGGGATTAGGATTTAGAAATAACCCTCCAACGCCTTTATTGAATAGCCCAGTAATGATAAGGGATTGCTTGAGTTAATCCCCAGCTAACACGCTTTCACTTCGCCATGCAAACTATGTAAACAAGAGTATTAAGATGAAAAACATTTATCAGGCTTCTTTCTGTTAATCCATTTGTAGAAATTCATTGTATGTTGTTTCTTTTTCTATATATTCAATGCAGTTCTTTCTCTTTTCGTTAATAACACTACTTTGTGTTGTACATGTACTGATTTTGCTGCTGCCACTACAACTTACATTACACTACTTTTCTTTCTTCTCCTTCCTCTTTTTTCTTATTCTTCTTGTTGTTGTTGTTCTTCTTCTTCTTCTCCTTCTTTTTCATTTTGTTTGGGAAAGTGGGAATCTACATGTAATTGCCATGATAATCATCGTTTACCTGTTCCAATATTATTATACTATCTTTATCATTAATATCCATTATAGTAAAAAATAACATCTTATCACTCTTTCTAAACCAGAATGTCTTTTAATAATCTCGATTCCAATAATGAATCAGTATACTTGTGATTACGTGCGATTTCTAGCGTTCCCTAGTCATACTTTTTCCTGTTTCTCGAGCTCGTTGGTCCGTTCTCCAGACATTTTATAAACTGACTCATCATGGGGCCTCTTCGCTATCAAAAAGAGGTAGTTCTTCGTTTGAAATTAACATTTAACATTAACATTAAAATATGTCAGTTTTGTCATAGTTATCTCTAATTTGTTTGTTTAAACAATTAGCAAACTCTCAGAGGGATGTTTCGACCGATCAAATATTGCGAAGGGAACCTTTTTATTTTCACTATCGCTGTGTAATTATGTTTAAACAGATCATATGAAAAGGGTAAAGCTTGTTGTTGAGATATTTGTTTCGTCATTTCTCAAGTAACTTGTATCCGCGTCCTATATACTAATCGTTTACCATATATAAATTATGTTCATTAAGTATGCATTTCTGTTTGTTTGTTTGTTACTTCTTTTTGTAAGAGCTAATCTCATACATCGCAGAAGTTCTCCGTACTTATACCAAAAAAAGTACAATGAAATAATGCAGTTTCATGCACAGGAGTGTTTACGTTTCTTGAGCCTTATAGCATCCGAACTCAATTCATTTGCGGAAACGTTTCGATATTTTGCAATTGTGTCGACTCACCCGACTAATTGAATGACAGAATTCAGATGAAGAACGCCGTCACCGTGTTTTTCATGGTCATGGTTATGAAGGGACCCTCGCAAAGGACAAGGGGTAAGGGACTAAATAAATTCGATCTCATGCAAAATTTAAGTTGGAGTGTACGGGATTTTCCCTTTTGCCTGAAAACGTCCCAAAGCAAGGATCGCAAATCATTAACTTGTCAGTGGAAATATACAATTGGATTTTACAAATTAATAGGTACCACCAAGCAGTCATCATTCATACATCGAATTTATTTTGGAGGAAATTGATGAGGCCTTGCCATCATTACATTTAATGCTAGATGCGTTGCTAGGGGAGGAGTTTTGGTTGCGTTGCCTGCGCACCATGGATGAAATGAAATGAGGGACGATGTAAAGCATAGCAGATGTGTGCACTTTTGCTGACTTTCTATTCCTCTCCAATACTTTGATGTTTTGCACATGAATGTTTCATTACCATATATAGTTGACGAACATTAAAGAAGGCAAGCTAAGAGAGCCACACCCATCCTTCATCAACACAGATTCTAGTCCATTGCAAGATGCGTGCATGGAGTTGTTTATGTTCTGACATAACAAGGCTAAATCAGATAGTGAACTAACACTGGCGCCCCCTACTCGAGACTGAAATCATTTACAATTAAAAGTCGCTTATTGAAGTTGATGTTTTCTATAAAAGATAAAGGGAATAAATAATAATAATAATTTTGATAATAACAACAATAACAATAATAATAATAATATATACTAAAAATAATAATAATGATTACAATAACAGTAGGGTCTTATATACCCAGGGTAACCCCATGACGATTAAATCAATGTAAATCAATTATTGGGAGCGTAATTTTTATTGCATCACTCCGAATTTCCCCGAGATATTCCCGGTGATAGTTAATTCTTTTTTCCCTTACAAATAGGTATCCGTTGAGCAATAGCCATACATACTGTACATATAATGAAATTCGGATGATGAGTACCTTATATTTATCAAAGGATTCCTTAAATAAGTTCTGTGACTTTGTAACACCCCGAATTCCATGAAAATCTATTTCTGTTCGCTCTTTCTTGCTCTTTTCCCAGCCTTCGCTCTTTCTATAGCTGACTTTTGACACGACCTACTTTGGGGGAAAGCCAGATTGTGCACTAACAGTTCAAAGTATTAATATGTTGCTAACATACAGGGCTTTCTTTCGACAATAATGTCGTGTAAGATATCACGGTGTCGGTACAATGCATGATGTGTATGTTTACATGTGTATGACGCTCCTTGCCTAATATATATGCTAATCATGTAAGTAATGCCTGTCGTACATGAGGCGTCATTATTATGATTGGCTTAAGACTGCGTCAGCGACTGGTGCCGTCAATGAACCGCCGTGTTAGGGTGACATCATACAAACTAAATAAGTCAATAAATAAATAAGTAAATATTTTGAATAGATAATACAATAAATACATATAATATACGCTAATGAATAAATAAATGAATAAACAAATGAATGAATGATTAAATGGGAAATAAATGATAGAAGTAATGCGATGAACTACTGGTATATATGGGTATTCTACTGACACTACTGATTTACGTATACCGCCATCTACTGGTCACAATATCCCGATGTGTCGACAGCCAAGTCCCACAATGCAACACCAACAGCATGATGGGCGCGTGATGATGCTCGAGTACAAGAATCGTAAATCGTTCTATGTACGCCTTCACAGAAAGATAGCCTAATTAAAAATACATCGCAGCAGTGGTAGCGTTGTTGGTAAAATACACTGCCTTTAATTAATTATGCAATCAAAATAACGCCTTGCGTGCAAAAAAGGCATGATGAATGATGGATCGCATCAGTTGATTATATTCACTTACTAGAGAGATGTTGTTTGTCCTTCACAGTTTCAACCGTATGTCTGATCAATACAGTGCCAATGTCACGGCCTCGCTCATTCTATCGCGTCCCATTTTTGTTCTAATCATTTTTCATTTTTTCCAATCATCATGCGCTAGATGAACATCGTAAATGGCATTGGGAAGCTCGTTGCATCCGAGTTGTTTCAGTCTTTCTCCCTTGACCGTATGCAAGATGGAACAAGGTAAATAGCATTACGAATGCTCCGTGCATCCCAGGCGCGTAGCCAGGGGGGGGGGCGGTGGGGGCGGTCGCCGGCCAAAAAAAAAAAGAGAGAGAAAGAGAAGAAAAAAAAGAAAGAGGACGTAGGAAGAAAGAGGGAAAAAGAGTCGAGAACGGTACAACGAATCGTCAAAGCTTCCGCGCTTCGCGCGGGAAGGGGGAGACTGAGTTTAAATTAAGGATTAAGAGTCGGGAAAGGTACAACGAATCGCTTTCTTTCTCTAATAATTTAATGAAACGTCAAAGCTTCGCGCGAGAGGGGGGGGGGGACAGAATCCAGACAGGGATTAAGAGTCGGGTAAGGTACAACGAATCGTCTTCTTTCTCTAATTATTTAATGAAACGTCAAAGCTTCGCGTGAGAGGGGGAAGGGACTGAATTCAGACGAGGATTATGAGTCTAGAAAGGTAGACTGAATCGTCTTGTTTCAAAGCTTCCGCGCTTCGCGCGGGAAGGGGACTGAATACAGATAAGGATTAAGAGTCGAGTAAGGTACAACGAATCGTCTCCTTTCTCTAGTAATATAATGAAACGTCAAAGCTTCGCGCAAGAGGGGGGAGGGACTGAATTCAGACAAGGATTACGAGTCGAGAAAGGTAAAACAAATCGTCTTCTTTCAAAGCTTCCGCGCTTCGCGCGGGAAGGGGACTGAATACAGATAAGGATTAAGAGTCGGGTAAGGTACAACGAATCGTCTTCTTTCGAAGCTTCCGCGCTTCGCGCGGGAGGGGGGAAACTCCCCCCTCCCTCCACCCACCCCCCTAGGGAGCGCGCTTCGCGCGCCCTTAAAGTGATTAAAGTGCTTCGCGCGCCCTTAAAGTGATTCGCACGCTTCGCGTGCTCACTACCGCCCCCCCTAAAATGAAATCCTGGCTACGCGCTTGGTGCATCCGAGAAGCAGGGTTTATGAACATGAATACCCCATCCAAGGTCATTCAGAGCGTCTCGTCGGTAAGTTGTACGTAGATCATAATTTGAAGAAATGACGATATCAATCAAACGCCAATTTGATGCAAAAATGCGCCCCTCCCCTTGACTTCAGTGAAAACGATGCAAGAGGGTGCAGAAATAAAAAAACAACGCGGTAGTATGTAAAGATAGCTCAGATTATTGCGATGGTGTACATGTTTTAATCATCTTACATTGTGACATCTGCATTAGCTTGAAATCAATAATGGAAGCAAAACGCAGATGGAATGAACATACCGGGCAAAATACAACATTATGTTGCAGTAGCAAAGAAGCCCCTTTCCCCATGTTTACATTTGGAAAATACTCCTATGACTCAAAAAGGGAAAATTATTTAAGAAAAGGAAAGAAACGAACGAACACACATGGCAAAAATCGCCTGGGTAAGCAAGACTATATGAATATGGAGGAAACAAAATAGGAATAAACCATTCGTGTCGTCTGATGAAATTCCTTTCGACAGATAATGTTCTACGTCGGATGTGGGTTCTTTTTTTCTTCTTCTATCGACTTCACCGATATATACAGACTGGACAGAGTCCCTGCTGTAAAGTGGCGGAACCAGAGAGGATAGCTTGGGAGCACCGTAACCCATCTCCACCCTCTCTAAGTATAGGGTTACTGCAGGCAGCAGTGAATACGTTACTTCTGGAGAAATTGTCCGAAGTCTTGATATTATGTTTACTCTCTCGTGATCGTGGCGTTTCAGAGCCGGGAGACGATGATCAGTGAATGATGAGCGAGTACCGGGTCATGGCCCATACGATTGATTATTATCTGTCAACTATATTATGCATGTACTTATTTAATTTGATTTATGTTGACGTAATTAATAGTACATCAAGATTTATAATCTAAATTCCACATCGTATGGTAGGTTGCATTTTAAGATGACATCTTTCTTTCTTGGAACATTCATTCACTTTTGCTCTATACCTCCTTCCGTCTTCCCGATTTTTCTACCAGTACCAAATCCGTAGGATCCATTTATAACTAATAAAATTATTTCCCAGAAGTATTTGAGGACCTCCACCCCCCCCCCCCTTCCCCCCCCCCCTTTTTTTTTTCTCGAAATTCTAGATCCGCGACCGTCTCCATCTCGAATCGTATAATATGACAAGATGTCGGAAAACGTGTATCTCAAAGGGAATGTGCCTGCACTATTCTGAGCCGGATAAGAGAGCTCATTTTACAGTCCTCGTCATAAATGCGGTTATTAGTTATGGCATAGAGTTGCCGTTCTTGCTGTATGGATGGGGTGACATAGTAGATACATGAGTTTCTGCTGTGGTAACACTAACCCATGACTCCACGTATGTGACTATGACATCGATTTAATTATACTCAAAATATCCTCGGTGGTATTCGCACAGTTTTTTTTTTTTTTTTTTTTTTTTTCGTCATTATCTAGCATCGTCTCGATTAGAGATCTAAAAGATGTAAAAAATATTTCCAGTCACGGCCTCGAGTGTTATTTTCTCCTTGGTTGCCCACCATTACGAAAATAAACAGATACCGCCGCCCCCCCCCCCCCCCCCTCTCCCCTAGGGCCTAAGGCCTAAGGACGATCATTCTATCATATGATTAGTTTCACTGCACAAGCTTTATGATGAACTACGTACAGTTTCAATAGTTTTTTTTTTAATCGCTCGGTCGCTAAACATACTCGCAGAAGATTAGAGATAAAGCACTTATTTCAACGCCCCTTCCCCCTTAAAACCCTGGCTACGCCGCTGGTGTGTCTCTTCAAATCATTCATCAACTTTTCACGATTCACTCAACAAACCAATGTACACGTAATAAGTAGTATGTTGTAAGTATTATCATAAGCGTGATCGATAAGAATGATTGCTCTTGCATGCTGGCAGATTTCAATACTTGCTTTAATCAAATTAAGCAAGACCCACGGAGCATGCAAGGAAACGCGGTCGGTGGTACTATGTTCGTATCGATAAAGTCACGTGACACTGAATATGCTCGCACATACTTGTGAATCGAGTTTTAATACGCCATCGAATTGTTCCAACATGAATGTTTTCGTGTGCGATTTAATTTATCGTACAAGCTTGAAATTGAAGATCATTGTCGAAGAAGAAACCGCGGAGGGCTGAATAATTAGATTGT
The DNA here is from genome assembly GCA_035222895.1 of Strongylocentrotus droebachiensis. Lineage (NCBI taxonomy): Eukaryota > Metazoa > Echinodermata > Echinoidea > Camarodonta > Strongylocentrotidae > Strongylocentrotus > Strongylocentrotus droebachiensis. Next base: position 37,999 of record JAVYIG010002885.1, read on the forward strand.
ATGTGGAAACTGGAGTGTAGTTGCCATGGTAATGTTCATAACCACGGGCATCACAATGTTCCACGATGCACCGTACGCATGTCAAATTGAATATAATACGTCCAGACATTTTATACATTCTAAAATTAGAAAAGAAATCGTTAGAGTAACACCTTGTCTGCAACAATGCCATGCACGAGCACGTCCATGTACGTCACAGATGAGCGCGATGGAGTCTGGAAGTATTACTCCCTCTGCTCGTAAGAATGATTTTAAACCGTCAATATCTTTCCAAATTAAGAACGTCAAAATCACCGCAATATACAATTATACAAGTACAAACAACTTTTTAATTATTACACATATAGAGTTGACTGTCATATTACATGTACATAAAGGACCTAAGGCTATATATAGCAAAGCTAGTTAGGTCTATCCTTGCAAATAGCTTGCCTTTTTCAGATCAGTATATTTTGTTTACATCGCTAGCCTTTACCTAAACTTTGTCGTCATGGCGTTCCGATGACGAAAAATAGAATTTGACATCCTGTCAAGATTTTTTTTTCCCACTAACATCAGGTATTTCAGCAATTTGTAAAATTACTAAAAAATTATGTAGGCATTTTTCATTTTTCAATAACTCTAAATATAGAGCAATGTCAAAATGAGTTTGAAATCTATATTAGGCAAGAAAATACGTCAAAATGATGACAATCAAACTCGATAAGGTCTGAGCGGGATGCGAATATTTTTTTTACACGCTAGCCTGGCCAGTTTCGCCATAATACTCGTAAAAATGCGCTGGTGGTAAACCCTACATGTAGGCATGCACTACCGCAGTTTAACTTTGTTGCTCTCTAGCTGAACGTTCGTTCGTTCGTTCGTGTCTCCTTAGATCAAGATTAATGTAAAGTTCCTAAATTAAAATAAAATAAGTTTTTGAATTCCATCGCCCGTTATTTACAAGGGCAAGCTATGTCTTTATCTGATGATTGTCATGCATGATGTCATGTGTATCATCATGCACCTCGCAAGTACGCTGCTAGACTAATATTAGTCGTTTCCATGGTGTTTATCATAGAAATGGCCAGGCTAGCGTGTAAAAAAAAATTGCGTGAGCGGGATCCACTGACAATGTTTTTCTTTTTTTAAACATACTGGACAAAAGTGTGACAATAGATTTTGAATAAATTTCAACTTGATATTTTGTCATTTATTATGTTTCATCGATTATATATATGTTAAGACTTAAGAGCCATCAAGGCGTCGGCATATTAAACACAAGATTGGAAAATAATGCAAATTGCCGGGGGGGGTATTGCCGTCACGCGTTTCATCGCACACTATCAAAGTGCTCAGAGCCAGAGGGGCGTTAACTCTGTATCAGATGAAATGAGTTAACGCCCTTATGGCTCAAAGCAGACCTGTGATAACTCGTCTCACCTGCTATTTTATACCCAGGGTCCATAGAATAAAAACCCACTTGGGGGTGATATTCAGTAACCTTTTCTTCAGATACCACATGCCATTTTACGCCATGTCAGTCACGGGAAGATCAGATCACCTCCATAGACAACAGTCAACAAGTGACTACAATCCTCACCAGGTAAAACACCAGGTATACAACAGTCGTCACCTTCAAAGGCATGCCGTCAGGGCGAGACTCGATCGTGCCAGTGGAGCATCGAGATCTTTATGAAGAAAGAGGGGCGTTGCTCCAATTTTTAGGCCCAACGGGGAGGGCGGGTTGGACTCCGAAGAATTCAGAGGGCACGTTTTGCTGTTGTTTTTAATAGTCGTTTTTGTTTCCTTCAAAGTTCAAACATTAGCACCAATAAATGATTTCAAGAGTTGTTATTATCACAATAAAAAGGTATATAAATAATTAGGTGTAAATTATATTGATATCTGAAATTAAGACATTTAAGTATATCGATGTAAGATATAACATTTGATGAGGAATGGGTACGCCCCTCCCGGCCTCCCCCTTCCTCCTGGCCTCCTTTTTCTTCACCGTCCCCTCCTCCTACTCCTCTCGCAAATAGCGTATGCATATCCACACTGAGACCCGACCAGAACACCCGTCCCATATCATACTACGACACATTACTGCTATCTTTTGTCAATAGAAAGAAAAGGCGATATATGCAAAAGAGTCAGCGGCATTTATTTGATCAGCAATGGAAACATAAATTATACGTCATGATCGTTGATAATGCACATTCGTATCAATCAAGCTCCTCTGTATGTCTGTAAGGGAAGAATTTCGCTTTTTGTTTTTTATAAATCAATACCTCAACCTGTAGCTGATTCAATGATTGATGCCAGGCTTTAATTGCCATTGATTGAAAAACAATCGTTGCATTATTGATTTCAAGTCAGAGCTGAGTCTTACGTCAATACTTTTCAACAATTGCTCCTTTATTCAAGGATTAGTCCTCCACAAACTTTCGTAAAGAAACTTGTACTCAGGAAGAGTTTACGTTTGACTTTTCAAAGATTTATTCTCAAAAGAATCAGAAGCGAGACAACCTTCTTCTACTCTTTGTCTTTTCTATCACCTGTTATTGTTCTTTCTTGCTTTTGCAGTTAATTTTACTTAAACTTCAAAGCTGAAACTTCAAGTCTAGCCAGATCAGTATCACACAACTAGCCTGTACTGGGAGGGGGTAAGGTAACGGGACAATTTGCCTATCCCCAGACAAATTTCCAAGAAAAAAATAATAATAATAAAGCTCACAATTATTGCCTGAATCAGGCGTACATTATTTGATCCATGATTAATCCCAACCTGTCAACCTGTTCCGCTTCGTTTGTCGTCTCCTATCAAACTTCACTACTTCACTTCATTTTAAATTGTCTCGTTTTAATATAAATATTTGACATTGCGATATATTACACTCATCGCATTTCCTCGAAAAGAAAAAAATTGTTTGGAATACTAGTAAAGGAAAGATTTCCCGTTAAACTCAAGATCATTAGCTGCTTTTATTCTCAGCAGATCATCTCATTTTCAGAGGTCACGGAAATTTTGAGGGCTCGGCAGGTGTTCCCTGAATGATTGATGAGAAATCACTCTTCAGGGTTTGTTTTTCATACTTGTCATTTCGTCTGGGGCTACTGTCACGCTTGGTGGCATCAAGATCAAATTGTAACTCTTTGTTTTTCTTGATCAATGTTATACTGTACCAAGGATGTTGTGCCTTGATCTTGATACAATGGCATATGCATCACAGCACGTAGCGCTAAGAGAGTGCAAGGACAGAACCTTCATGTACGACTGACTAAACTACATTTTCGACATTATTATGTACATGAAAAAGTAAAAAACCGTTGCTCTCTTTCTTCCGTGCTCTCACCAATCAAGAAAGTCAATGGAATAAATTGAAGAAGAAAAAGAATCATCAGAAACTCAATGTATTGACAATTTGACATCAAATTAATGATAATGACAACAAATCTAAATTTCACCAGGAATAGGAGAGGAAACACATTTCTCTTGAACCAACGATTATAAAATGAACTACATGTAAGAATCCTGAAATCTCTCTTTTCACATGTTTCGCCTATAAATCTCTTTCTCTCAACTAGAAAATCTCCCTCAGACCATGGACCTACCAGTACCAGTAGGTCCATGCTGAAAACCAGACAACAAGGAATGGTCATTTTGTGAGTAATAATCCAACAGAAATCTCGCGCGCTTCTGAGAAAACACTGACCCATTGTTGTTTACTTGTTGACAATAACAGGATTGACTCATCTCAGGAGTGCTGGTACTTTCACGTGAGTATTAAACACTCTGCCAATTTGTTTAAAGTTTTAAGACTTCTTAACCTATTCATGTAGGGAGGAAGCGCAGATAGACGGACAAAGAAATGATTGTTTAGATGAAGAAGTAGCTCTTGCATATAATATCTTAGAAGAAAAAGAGTTAACGAAGTGTCAAGAACTACTGCATGGGACTTCTCGTTAATGAAGAAGCAAATTATTTTAAAATGTACGAGCTTGCAAAAAAGGAGAAATAAAAAAACAAATTAAGGATTATGATCATTCACTGGAACTCCATGAAAAAATCCCAGAGATTCTACAATGATTTCATAAATATGATGCTACATGTATGTACGAACTTACGAAGTCAAAGAATAGAAATTATACAAATAAAAATAAAAATGCCAACTGAATATATTTCGATTGATTTTTAAATATAGGCGTTCGTAATGAAGGCATTGGGTATAGGTCGATATTATTGATGACTATTTTTTTCCTCTCTAACTTCATTCATCGTCAAGGATATTTTACATCCGACTTAAATGTTGGGCAAGCGTTTCGCAATTAAATGCTGACTAAAACGTAACAATGATTTTGCTCCATTAATGTTCACTATTGATTTAAAATAATGGTCGTGATTATCAGATTTGACTCAAATTTGTGCGATTGTGTGCATATAGTGTATAATAACTCGATACAATCATTCCGTTTCCGTAGCAGAAAAATATAAACCCAGTGATTTTTGCGAAGTGAATAACGAGTTTATATTCGGGTTGGATTGATCTTTCCTCTCTTCAGTAAATGTATACAACCGTGTGAATACTATGCTGTATGCAATACTGCATTGTGTTAGACAAAACGTTCACTTTAATCACCTGTATCGTAAAATGAATAGATTTCGTGAAATTAAGAGTTTTTAATTAATCACTACACCTTTCACTTTAGTGACATTTTGATGACTTTTAACAAAAACAGTAACCAAACGATGTCGTGAATTACACTCCGCAACATATATTTTTCTCTATGTGCTATTTAATTATTATGATTGTAAGGGGAGTAGATGTGGGTTTTTTTGCCAACGATTGGTTCTTTCATGCAATTTCCCAGGCACGATTTTATTATCAAATTATATCTTTGCATTTAATGAAATTAATAAATTAATAAATTCAATTCAATTGAATATTTCAGCGCGCGAATAAGAAGGATGAAAGAAAACAGATCGAGATTACACTTCAAAGGTGTGTTGGTCTTTGCTTACCTGATGATCGTAGATCCTTTCTAGTCCCTTTCCACTGAGGTATGTTCCAAGAGTTCCTAAGATGGGCCATCCTTTAGGACCAGGAATATCCTTGAAGGACTTCACATCATCAAGTATCGAACAATTTCTTTCTGATGGGTTAATAGTTGGAGTTTGGTCGAAAGTACACCCATTGGAAACGCCATGCAGAGACGGATTATGGTTTGATGTCAAATCACTTATTGATGATGGAGCTGAGGTAGTAGAAGTAGTACTGGTTTTAGATGTAGATGGAGTAGTAGGAGTCGTCGTGGACGCATGAGGAGAGAGGGTTGAGGGGACGGCTGCTAGAGGGCATGAGGATGCATGTGCATCGTGAAACGTCTGAGGCCTCACTCCATTCGAGCGACTGGCCCGTGCCCGGGCGAGAAAACGCGACAGTCGCGTAGCCATTCCTCCAGTCGAGTCTCAACTCCCACTCTTACAATCTCTATCCCTAAATGAATCAATTTGGTATTTGGAGCAGCAGCCAGGGTGATTCCAGCGTTACTTTATAATAGCTCTTGCACGTCACTGAGTTGCCTGCATCGTTACAGATGACAGAATGCAATGGCCGGATGTTTGACGTGAGCGTTCGGTCAGATCTATTGAAAAGTGAAGACTGTTAAATATTTATACGCAATGCAGCCGATGGATTGTTTCCGCTCAGTCTCGCACCGCATCGCACTCTTCATTGACGAATCAAGCTGTATTAAAGCGCGCAGCCTTCTCCTCCTCCCTCGTTCGCAGGCAATGCAACTAGAATGTTTGATCAGATGGCTTGCTAGAAGCACTTTCACCCCCGTCAAATTCCCTCCTATTTCGAGATGAAAGTTATACTCCAGGCATAATAAGCTCCGAGGGCAGAACAAAGGGCGCGAGAGGAGTAAGAATGGCCGCGGCCTCCTAACTCCCAAAGACTCTCCTCAATTCTTGGCGAAAGAAAAATAACAATTCCTTGCACAGAAGAAAACAGAAGAGAGAAAATAGAGAGGTCGTCTATATAGCTCTTGAAATCTAAGAAACTTCTGCGCTGCATGGGCCCAGTTTAAGAAAAAAAGGAAAGGATTGTCACCAATTCAATCAAATGAGAACAGTTTCGACTGCCCTTTGGTCTGAAAGCATTGGTCAGAAGAAAAAAAGTTTGCTTCCTCTTTTTTTTCTCTGTTTGACTCCAAACTAAGAGTAATCCTGGCAACTCAGCGTGAAATTGTATCTGAATATCCTTATTCAATAATCCGTTCAGCCTTTCAAGATTTCCTGTCGGTCTAGGAGGATCATCTATTCACGACATAAACCTTCGATTGTTGACTGCCATGGTCCAGTGGCTCAAATTCAATACATTAATCACCGATTTGTGACGCAATCTATACACCTTCTTCTCACCTGGTCCGTTCCTTTCAATTACCCATTGCCTTTTTTTCCCTTTTTTTAGAGTTGAGGCGTATATATTTTTGAAAGTGAACGATTTTTGTCTAGAGACATCCGCTTTACTGTTAAATGTAATTTAAATATAGAAGGCAAATTATCAAGGTGAACTCTTTTTGTATTTATGAATTATTCGTTATAGGCCTATAACAAAATAAGGAATGATAATAATAATGAATATTTTCAAAGCGCATATATCCACCACGCAAGGTGCTCAAGGCGCTCAAATAATATTCCCGGCTCTGCTAGACTGGCGTTTTCAGTGCTCACGGTATTCAAGGAATTTCTTCCCACCGGTAAATATTTAACACCTGGGTGCATGGAGAGTGGCAATTTGTAGATTAATGGCATAGAATTTTATTTCATTAAAGCCCCATCTTTATGTCATTTTTTTCATTTTGATTGACGAATTATAACTTCAAAATATAAGATTCTACCAATTTTTTTTTTTTTTTTTTTTTTTTTTTTTGTAGAGGTGCCTTGAATAATCTTTTTTTTAAAGATATCTTTGCAGTTTGTTATGGTAAGTTTAGGGGAGTTTATAAAATCATAAAATCAATAGGGCCAATGGAGGGGGCACTTTTCTACCAGCCAGTGCCATTGGTTAGGAGAGTTTGGCCAACCCGGTTCGAGTTGGACACAATATTGCACATACTGCTTTGATGGGCAAGCTCAAAACAAAAGAATAGTATTTTACGCCATGTTGAGACCAAGTGAAACCAAATTAACCAAACTCTTTTGACCAGTTCTACCGCACCCTTTCCAGAATGTGTTTGAAACATCATGCACTCAGACACATTGCAGATATATCAACCTTTCATGATGTGCATTACTCCGAAAGCGCACCGAGCCTTTTGATATGGCATGACCGATATTCCACTTGGCATGAGATTGGCATACGTTCAACAAATCAAAAGGTAGGTTGGAAGAAAGAAAGAAATCAGACATAACAATCGGATACAAATTTGACAACATCTCGGTTGGCCTTGAACCTGTGGTGAAAAAGACACACCACCTGCCAAGTATGTGGGTTTTTGCATCACATGCATGGGTGGATGGGTGGATATTTTGGATTACAGCTCGATCGGTGCAACAATGACTCAACAATGAAATATGCTCTTTTGTGACGTCATAATGCAAAAGTTCACATTTATGTTTCTCGCTCTGGGAGGGAAAGGTGAAAGGAGAGTTTTAGAGTAAAAGCGGCTAGAGGAGGCTTGATGAGACCAAGCCCCTGCCTCCTAAAAACTTTATATGTGTACATGTATATATCTATATATGTGAGTAAAATTGTGAATAAATAAATGAAAAAATAAATAAGTAAAATAAAGTAAACTTGTAAAATCTAGATTACGTGACCAGTGGAAAATATCCAGGTACATGCAGGGGAGAGGGAAGAGAAAAAGTGAATGATTCGTATTAGTTCTTTTACCAGTATGGAACATGACATATATAAAAGATGTGACTCATTTTTCATGTATGTTCTTTTGTCGGTAATAAATTATTCAACTTAAGTTTATGTTGAAGGCCTAATAACAAGTTTTGACTCAGATAGTATGTTTTATATTCTAAGTTTAGAATAATTAATAATTAAGCTTTATGATGTTACACAATATATTATGCGGATCACTCAGGCGTTGTAAATTAGATAGCAGTTATTTTTCTTAAGACTTTCCACTTTAAGAATAATATCTACATTTACGGTATTACCGGCTTGTTCAGGGCATTTTCATTCTTCTATACAGTAACTTTATCAGATCTTGATAATGCAATATCACTGGATAATTGGCGTGAAATATTATACCTAATTTCTTGAAACAATTGAATATTTTTTCGCCCCAATCGACTAAGAATCCCTTTTACACATAAAAACAAAATGACTTAATTTCGATCATTTGCACTGACAACAAGTCATTAGACTTTGATGAAGATTATATCAATATGAAGTCAGACTCTTCTTTCTCGGTAGGCCCACAGTAAGCATGAGTGAAACATTCAGTTGACACACATGCAAAACAACTACATTACATGTATACAATGTGTGTGTGGACTGTACAATACTAGCCACGTAGGGGGCGGTAAACTGTTGCATGCACAAACTACTGGTTAGCTACATGTAATTTGTTGAACAGGTTGTACAGTATCGTTTGAAATTAGACAAATAGACATGTTATCAACTGAAGAACGACGTTTATGAACACAAAATTTACACTCATTTTCTACCGTGAGTTTCTTATGTTCATCAATTTTTTAAATCATTAATATATTCATCAGTTTTTTATTCATTCATTCAAATATTTATTCATTCATGCACTTATTTATAAATGTATTCATTTATTTATTAAATTGTTTATTTGTTATTTATATTTTCATTTGTTTTGTATTTATTTTTTGTAGATTTATTTATTTTCATCGATGATTACGTATAATTATCTTACTCTTCGAATTGATACTACAATGTTTTGTTATATCCCATGAAGACAAAAACGCAGATTTGACCTACATAATTCAAATTTGTATTGAAGTTACAATGCACCCCAATCCTCCCCCCCCCCCCCCTTCTTTCCCCTTTATCCAAGTCTTCCTCTGTCTCCTCTCCCGGATATTTGATGATTTTATATTTTACGAGAGAATATTACAACAAAATACAGTATAATATTTCCCTAGCACGCTGCGGTACATACCCAGCAGGGATTCTTCTATTTCTGCACACTCACGCGTGTCTAGATGATCGTAAAACAGTAGGAGAGTCTCAGCTGCAATAATACTTCCCCAAAATTGAAAAATTTGGTGTGTTTTTTAAAGCTAACAACATGACTAATAATATTACTATAACACAAATGGGACGCAATGTTGTTTGTATTCGATAAAGCACATTACGTTTCTCCTTTGTTGTATAATATGCTTCATTACCGATCATTGTATTTGATAACGCGTTTCATTTCTACAGGTTCATGTACTTTTAGATTTTTTTTTACTTTCGAGACAATACGGCGCAATAATATTTCCTTTTATGTTTTGCTGGGTGCGCATGACGCTTCGATTCTTCGAGGGGCGTTGTTAGAAAAAATCAAACCCTGAATGGGTTTTTTTTCTCGGCGTGATGTTTCTGGGGAATTTGGGAGGGGGGTCGCTTATGAGATCTCAATGAAGTTAGTAACATCGTTATGTATGGAACAAAAATGTAATTAGGTCTACTATGAATGGCCTCGAATTGTCGGAAATCCCTTCAACCGAAACTTATACCCCATTCACAGTGGCCTCAAACACCGCGACAGCAGCGGGACTGTCCCGCGGCTGTCGCGGTGTTGTCTTCAGTGTGAAGGCTCGGACCCGTTATAAACTATCGCGGGATAACACCGCCTCGCGATAACGCCGCGACAAACTATCGCTAGGTTCGCCTAGCTACAGCAGCGGGACAGTCCCGCTGCTGTCGCGGTGTTTACTCAGTGTGAAGGCTCTCCGCTATAACACCGCGACAAACACGTGTGATTTGTTTACTTACCTATCACTGACCTCTTTTCTCCAGCAATGGGGAACATAAAGTGAAATAAAAATAAAGTAACCAGTGGATTCAAATTGATTTTATTATTATGTAGATATTATAATTATCCAAATAAAAATATTTCACACTTCAAAACATTAAAATATTCTGACTGGAAGCAATAAAAATGCTAGTTTTTTTAAAAAGTAATATGATCAAGGATACAAAAAGCAACTTGACATGTTTATTTCAAGCAATCGAAAACCCCGCGCTGAAGTATTTCCGGTCATATCGGGGTCACTCGCGGGTCATGAGCCATGCATACACGTGTTTGTTACGGAGGTAATAAAAATCACCCGCTGCAGCGTGAATGGGTACATGATATTTATCCCGCTGCTGCAGCGGGATAACTTTTCTACTGTGAATGCATTTGTAGCGGTGTTATGGCGGTGTCGCCGCTCCGCTACAACGCCGCTACAAATTTCAAAACCACTGTGAATGGGGTATTAGAATGTTATATTGAAGTTTTTCAAAATATATCATACTCTTAAGACCATTGCTTAAACTATACAGGGAAAAGAAATGAATAGGAAAAGAGAAATTGCATTCTTCAGAGCCCATACTTCTGATAATGCTTGCCACAGTACACTTTGAAACACTGTGGCGTATCCATAAATTCATAATCAAGGGTTGAAACCCCACTATGAAGGGAAGACGGGGTGAGAGATCATAGGACAGCCCCCCTAGTGCATATAAATTGGCACCAATTTATCTGCAAGAACTAATCCAGGAATACAAACCCTAACGAAATCTACGGTCATCTTCACAATCATACCTCGTGTCTACTTCGGTGTCAACTCTTTCTCATGGTCATCGATCTTTTTTCAAAGCTTCTGCTGGACTTTGGAACAAACTACATGTACCTTTAAATGTCAAAGACTGTCGGACTGTCAACCAATTCAAAACTTGTCTTGAGACATATTTATTCAAAATTGATTTTAATGATTAACTTAATCTGTTCACATTGATGTATATTTCATATCTATTGTAATCTGTTCACATTGATGTATATTTCATATTTATTGTAATCTGTAGGTTTATTTGTAATTTATTGTTTTCTTTGATATGTAATTGTTTATCATTGTATTTTGTTTGTTATAGCGCTTAGAGACTTCGGTGGTAAGCGCTTTATAAGCACCGTTGTATTATTATATTATATCTAGACCCACTTCAATCTTACCTATATTGGCCTAAAAAGGGGGCGGACACTGCAGTTCTTTCCCTAGCTTGATACGCCATTTGACACATAAATGACTTGACCTGCATTTTACCACTGTTTGCGATGTTTAGTCAACTGTCACGTAAATGTCCTTTTGTTATTGCCAAAGTGACGTGTAAGGAATAATATTTACCGACAAAGGTTGCAGGTCTGTTGGAAAACGTCTAGAATGAATCGAAGCTAAAATATTGGAGACTAATATAAACAGGAAAGGAAAGAAAGGAACATAATTAAAGGAAAAGAAAAAACAAACGGGTGGGGATTCTCAATGCTCATGATGATAGAACACAATTTCATTCTTTTAGAGCAATTTTTTCCGTGATGATCATTGCTTTTAAGCAAACTTTGAAATGGTAAAATTATTCTTAAAAGTTCAGAACATAAAACATGTACCCCAGTTTACAACACCACACATGCCCCTCCCAAGAAAAACAAAACAAAATGTATATTATAATAGTAATAAACAAATAAAAACAAAAATACAAAATGATGATAATGATAAATAATTCAAGAAAATATATATTTTTGTAATGAAATATGAAAATCAGTGTGTTATGCGTTTGTTTCGGTTTCTGTTTCTCTGCTATCTGGCCACATTAGATATCATATACATGATACATACACAGACTCTGAGGTCTTATCAACGTTTGTTTCAATTGCCTTGCATAGTAAATGTTGAAATAGTCAAAAGTTTGTGTGTTACATTTTCATATCCCCTCTCTATTTCTCTCTCTCTCTCTCTCTCTCTCTCTCTCTCTTCCTCTTTCTCTCTCTCTTCATGCTATTTCTGTTTACCTATCAAACTCTCATTTCCTCTTGCGCAAACAAGCACACATTTTAACTATAATCAATATAAAGAAGATTAACAGGTTGAGTATGGTTATGTTTTTTATTTTTCATTATACCCTACCTTGATTATATAATGTGTAAAAACATATCAATACTATAGCAAACATTTACGCCTATGATATATAAAGTACATATGATAGTATCTCTTGAGTAAATACAAAGCAAAAATAATATCAATTTATATTAAGTCTTACATTTCGATAATGACAACAGGTCTGGAGCAAGACAACCGGTCTGGAGCAAATAGTATACATGTACATGATGAGCGTGTGTCATGGAGCTGTTGTACGACTTCATAATATGTGGAAGAACTAAGAAAGTATTACTAATAGCTGAGAAACATGCATTGCCATAATTAATGCAATACACAAGCAGGTAAATTAGTAACACAAACGATGCTATATGTTTGTTATTAACGTTTGTAATTTAGTTAACATTTAATCTAACTTTGGAGTAATGCATAATTACATATACTTTTGAAATTATTTATATTGTCTCCATGTATCTTTTTAATGATTTTTCTTCCATATTTGTACAAATTATTATGCCTATTTTCTTTATAACAAAGAGATTCATGTACCATGTGAATGAATTTTGTAATAAATACAAAAAATGAAAATAAAGAGGAAAGAAAGACTAGCCAGACCCTGGATCTTAGTATAGAATTGTCTATACTATAACTAATACAGTGATTTTTTCAGTGTAAACCGTATGTGTTTGTAATCTCGTTTGTATTTCAGTGGTTCTGACGACATGATTATTAAGTGATCATTAAGGCTATCAATGAAGATTATTTTAGACTGAAACTCACGATTGCTGTCCATTATCCGAGGTCATTTCCAAGACTCAAAATTTTCTTTTTAAGTACTATTTAACTGTTTAAAACTTTTAAGATATTGGTAAGAAAATCAGTTTAGATGGATATGGAATGCAACATTATTTTTGCCATTGGTCATTGGTCATCTCATAACAAATCTTTGATAACTTTCCTTTAGTTAAGAAAATATTTCAGATTTTCGAGTTTATTTCAATACGAATAGAATGTTCATTGGATTTGTAACAACTGGTAACGTAGTTTTGTTTACCTATAACTTTTACGGATATTTGCACATTCTGAGCAATTTTGAATAAAGTAGACAACAAAAACGCTTTCAAGAAATTTACAAGCGAAACAATAGACAATCAGGTTAAAATATACATGTATAATTCCACAAAAGTACATATATATACACCCCCAAAAAATGACGATTCAGTTTTTATTACTGTTTATTGGCCCTATATTCTCGAAAGCCTCATTTAACCTATCTCAGTGCCTTTAAATTCAGTCGATTTATGGATTGCCGATTGTCAACCTTTATTCTCTACAAAATCAATATAATTCTTTACGAAACCAGAAAATGAAAATGTCTCCGTGTAATTGATTTCACGGATGTATTTCATAATCGAATTGAGTTTGTTCATTTGTTTCTTTAACAAATTACAGTAATATTTTTTTTTTAAAATATGGATTGACACTTGGCCTTCCATAAGCTCATTTTATTTCTTCTTTCACAAACATTTGTACATAGAATTTCAAATAAAGTAACTGGAACAGCAGATTATCAATATAACAAACATAATTTGAAGTTTAATAGTAATGTTCAAGATACAACTCTTGTTATTAACTAAAGAAATTCTATAAAAAAAGTTACTTATGTAAGATCATGAAAGAAAGAGGAGACCTTATACAGTTATAGAAGATGGGCTTGTTAGAGCAAGGTCCCCCAAAACTGAATGGGGAACTTATTGGTCGCCTGCAGACGACCGTAACCAAGCGACCACTACTTATAGATGATGTCGGAATAACCAACAGGCCAATATCATTCCGACTGACCGCACAACGTCCCAGTTGGCGTTGGCACCGCAGCGCGTCGGCAGATCACCGCCGCTCGGCATGGGAGCCGCGTCACCTTCGCAGATACCGCAGCTAGCCGCACACATGACTTCCATGAATTCCTTGCTTGTGTCACAGCGGCCTTCTCTCATCCACACCCCGCAGTTGCCATTGGAGTCAGCACATTCAGCTGGTGTTTACAGGAATGGAAAAGGAAGATGGGCGAAAGAGGAAGAAAGGTAAATGTTTTGAACGACAGTATATACATAACGTAATCAAACGTTTGGGATACAAACTTGGTTCGTAGAGGATGGTGTACTCTGTAGCTTAAATTAGTTTCTGAATACATAAAGAGAGAGAGATAGAGAGAGAGGGAAAGAGGGAGGGAGACAGACAGACAGGCAGAGAGCGGGAGAGACTGTAGAGAGGAGGGAGACTCTCGCAGAGAGAGAGAGACAGAGGGAGACAGACAGGCGGAGAGATATGGGAGAGACAGGGGGATATATGAACAGAGAGAGAGAAATCTAGGAGATAGAATTTGACAATAACTAAAGAGAGACTCTCGTGTTTCCAAGAAGTTAATAGGGACTTTTAGATTTGCACACCGACAACGTGGATTGCTACGATCGACGTCCTTTTAATGCACTGCCTTGAACGGACGTCACACGTATCAGTCCACGCAAATCTAAAAGTCCCTAATATTTCAAGAACTTGTACAGAGTCATCTTATCAATGGTACTGAACTTGCAGTTGTTCGAGCGCCAGCCTTGAACGGACGTCACACGTATCAGTCCACGCAAATCTAAAAGTCCCTAATATTTCAAGAACTTGTACAGAGTCATCTTATCAATGGTACTGAACTTGCAGTTGTTCGAGCGCCAGCTATAGTTCGCAATTAACAAGACACAATTTCGATAGTCGTTACCAGACATACGTCCTTCAAAGGTAAAAACTTATAAATACTTCAAATAACAGTTACCCACCGGTATTGCACTTATCATCATCATCACCATATACCACCACCACAATCATCACCATCACTACCATACACCATGCAGTGCATGCACCACCACCATCCTCAACATCGGCATCATCATCAAAATAATCACCACTATCGGATCATCATCATGTTCATCATCATCATGTTCCATATCATCCTCGACATCCTCCTCCAACATTTCTTTACCACCATCATCGGCATCATCATCGTCACCATCATCATCATTGTCATCATCGTCATCACCGTCATTTTCATCGTCATCACCGTCATTTTCATCATCATCATCATCATCGTCGTCGTCATCACCATCATTGTCATCATCGTCATCACCTTTATTTTCATCGTCATCATCATCATCATCATTATAATTATCGTCGTCACCATCATCTTCATCAATATTCACCTCCGGCCACCGTGCAAGATTAAGGGTTATATGATTATACTCACGTGTGAGAGTGATATTCTTGCCACACAGATTGCAGCTGGACGTGCATTCGGCGTGCATGTAAGCTGGGTTCTTTTCACATTCGCCATACTTGGCCCAAGTGTCACAAAGCTCGTGATTGTCCATACAGTCTGACCGTAGTGTAATTCAAGAGGGAGAGAGAGATAGAGAGAAAGAGAGAGATTAATGATTCATATTATAATGGAGGGCCTTCAATTACTTTGTATTACCATTTATTTCGCACATCAGATATCGCCTCTGTAATGTCATGTGAGAGTTGCGCTTGATCAAGACTGATCAATGGATTGAAAATGAATGAAATATACATTGTATTTTGACATTAATCTACATAAATGCCACTCTCTACCCAGGTGTAAATGGGTAAATGGCAATTAGTAGGGTAATCATAATTGTAGGACCCTCAGAAAGAACAATATTTATGCTGATGAGGCTTCCCTGGGTAAAAAAAAATTATATTATTTTATCATTATCATTATTATTACAATTATTGTTGTTATTATTATCATTATTATCATTATTTATTATCTTTTTTCGTTTTCATTATGATTATTGTGATTATTATTATTGCTTTTATCATCATAAGTATTATTATCATTATTATTATCATCATGATTATCTTATTGTATTATGATTATAATTATTATTATTATTTTCATTATCATTATTATTATCATTATCATTGGTACTAATAGTAGTAGCAGTAGTAGTAGTAGTTATAGTAGTAGTAGTAGTAGTAGTAGTAGTAGTAGCAGTAGTAGTAGTAGTAGAAGTAGTAGTAGTAGTAGTAGTAGTAGTAGTAGTAGTAGTAGTAGTAGTAGTAGTAGTAGTATAAGTAGTAGTAGTATTAGTAGTAGTAGTAGCAGTAGTTGTAGTAGTAGTAGTAGTAGTAGTAGTAGTAGTAGTAGTAGTAGAGTTTCTGTTTCTTCTTATTATTATTACTACTATTACCATTATTATCATTACACTCTACCCCTCCACTTACCATTCCTATCGCAATGTCCACAGCTCCTCATACAATTCTGCAGCATGAAGTCGGTGTTTGTGAGACACTCCCTGTTTCTTGCCCACTCCGGACACTCCCTGTTCTCGTCTTTACACGGACCTGAAAGAGTTTTTTTTAAGAATTAATTCATTTTTCTCGTAAAAAATGAGATTACTCAAAGAAATACTTACAGAATAAACTTAAATAACGCAGGACCTAGACTTTCCAAATAATGAAAGTATCAGTTTCACTATTAGGGCAAAACAGCTAGTAGGAATACCGAGATGTACATGTACATGTAGATTCATTGATTGATAATACATTCAATAAACAAATACTGAAAACCATGACTCGGAAATCATTGACGTTAAGAGATTTGTATCGATTGGCTACAGTTCGGTTTGTATACGATATATAAATGAATATGAATTTATGTATAATATATGCAGGTGAAATAAAATATTGACAAGTCATGGGTAATTTCGTTATTGTGTATCAATCGTGGAAACAAACATACATGTACTGTATGTAACGGAATTAGATATGGTATACAGTTGTAGATCCAGGATCCTCTGACCACTGCTGACCGGGAAGGGGGAGGGGTTCACGCTGTTCCAGGTCTAAAGAAAGAGGGCTGTCAAATGCTTGTGCTTTTTTTTTCCTGAACAGTGCACTGATTATTTGATGATCTGGGCCATGTTTCATTACAAAAAGTTATTAATAATTTTCAATAAAAATGTAATAAGCTACTGAAATCGTGGCAATTGATTGGCTTTCATGGCAAATTTGTCATAGAAATCTTCCAGCTAATATTGACTATACATTTTTTATAACGGGGCCATGATCTAAAGTGCTATAACACACGGATAACACAACGTGTATTTCGACCAACGTGAACTGAAATATTATGAACACGTCAAACATTGCGTTTAATGACTGGCGCAAGCGATATTGGCGCAAGTGAATGATGTAATTGCAATAACACCCCGTGTGTGCAACGGACGTGTAGTATCCAACATGTATCAATCAGTTTCTAGATACTTACGGCCAGGGGTTGCAGTGCACTTGCCGCAACTGGCTGGACAGTTGCCTTGCATCCATGATCTGGTCTGCGGGTTGACGCATTCCTCTTTCTTAGCCCATTCGGGGCAACGAACGAACATGTCCCGGCAACTGACCGTGGGTTCAATTGGGCTTGCTAGAGCATTGGAAAAAAAATGAATGGGAAAAGGAAGAACTTAACTCATCTTGAGATTTGGGGTTAATGAATAAATTGCCGCACCTTGATGAATATTTAGAGAGGTAATCCAGGAAACCACATGATAATGTTTCTCTTAAAACTCGTTGTTTTTACCATCAATGGCAAAAAGTCCTCACCCCATCATGCAGCCTCTCACCCATTCTCCCGTCTCTCTTCGTCCCCCCCCCCTCTCTCTCTCTCTCTCTCTCTCTCTCTCCCATGAAAATGTGATTATGTGGAATAGTCGTTGTATTGGTTTATGCACTTGACTCTCAATCCAAGGGTGAGGGTTCAAATCCCAGCCCGGCACTAAACGTCCTTTGGCAAGGTATTAATCGACATTTTGCATTTCCACCCAAGTGTGCATGTCTACTTGGTTCTGCTATAGTTTAATAATAAGTACAGTGCCTCGGCGTAGGAAGAGCAGTAATAATACTTAGTGGCTACCCTGGTATGGGTAAATAAGACCCAATTATGATTATACTCATTTAAAGCCCCACTGCACTAGTTTGGCCAGGCGGGATTAGACCTCCCTGCATGGTCACTGACAGGTGGTTAAATCAAATCAGCTCTCAATTAACATAAGAAAAAGGGGATCTTGTCGGACCAATAGTCACCGATTATGCATTGTTTGCTATAATAGAGGGCGCAAATAGCTATAAGTAGTGCAGTGGGGCTTTAAAAGATGGACCTTAGCTGTTGGGGACTCACGATCAGGTGCAGCACTGCATATGCCACAGCTTGCCCGACAGGTGGTAGCCATGTAGTCCTGATAGGATGGGCTGAAGCAGAATCCTCTAATGGCCCAGGATGAGCACCCATTATTGTTGTCAGTACAACTTGTGTCTCCTATAGGTGAGTACAAAGGCGGAAAAGGGAATTGGAAAGTTATCCTCTGGTTATAAAGTAATAATCTGGATTTATCTAGCGCTTAACACGAAATACCCGCTTTACATATACTACTACCCGGGTCATCGGATTCATTCACGCACAATGTGCACCATCTCCTCTACCTGGGGAGTATTCCGACCATATGGTTATTGTGAGGGCATATGGCAATCAGTAACACAAAGGCTTTCGTCATCCATCTACCAGGACCCCATTTCTATCCGGGGTATGGAGTGGCAAATGTAGATTAATGCCTTGCCTAAAGACATTAATGCCGTGTCGGGGATCGAACCCACGACCTTTGCATTTCAAGTCAAATGCTTAAACCGCTCGACTACGACACCTCTACCTCTAAAAGGTGACACAAAATCGAGGAAGATCATTCATGTTGAAAAATATAATGATGATTGGAATTTACTAGACATCAAAGAATGATTGGAGATTGGTTTTCCAACATTTTTTAATCCAGTCGGTTTGCAATGAGTCCCTTGTGTCGTAGCAAAAGGTTTAATGCATGGCTCGATTATAAATGAATTAATTTGAGCGAGGTACAAGTAGAAGATGGATGTTAGAACCCCCACACCCCCAATGAAAAATAATGATGATAATGATAATAAAGATAAAATCTATACAAGATAAAATCAAAACATATAGAAATCAATCAATAATATATATATAATAGGAAAATAATAAATCAATCAATCAGTGAATAGACACTTTCCAATTTTGACGAGAGGAAGTGTGTTGAGCATATCTCACACTTCTTATGCTACTCTATATCCACCTTTCCTTCTCACTCTGTCTGACAGCGCATTGAGACATATTGTGATATGCGCTATATACAGTACGGTATATTATACATTACATCATTTTTCCAGAACGGCACATGCTCGTTGATATCTTCTCACCTCCACCTCCAGTTCCACAGTTGTAGTATGCGTTGATCTTGTAGATATCGTTCTCACTGAAATCGTTCTTGTTTCCTATGGCATAGTTTCCCTGGCTTGGTTGGATAGTAATTTGACCGTTAATGGTGAACGCGTCCATCGGATAGTGCATCACCGAATAATAATCGTAACTCGTTTGAAGATGGTCGATCGCAGCCTCATCGAATTTGTTGAAATTGAATTCCATTCCTTGAGAAAAGAAGCGAGAAAAAAAGTAGGATATTTTGGGTCAGCGTAAATTAGATATGAAATTGGCATTCATTGTGATGGCACCTTTTGTATTTTAATGGAAATGTCTGCTATCTTAGCTCCGTTTCCCTGTTTATCTGTTTGCAGTCAACCAATCATTCATTCATTCCACTCTCCCTTCCCCCGTCTTATTCCAAAATATATTCTTCAGCATCTGTCTTCCTTCCTCTATTCTTTACCCGGTCAACTGACTTCATCCATGCCATACTTCCCGTCCAATCTCACTTTCCTCGTTCTATCCAATTTCGCTCTTTATTTCACCCTCCCTTCATCTTTCCTCCTCCCCCTCCTATCTATCCCGTTTTCCCGTTACCCACCCTATCTCTCTTCACACAACCTTAGCACCCCTCAATTCTTCCTTTACTCCTTCCTTCACCTCTTCTTTCCCCACACTTTTCATCCCAA
This sequence comes from Strongylocentrotus droebachiensis, assembly GCA_035222895.1. Lineage (NCBI taxonomy): Eukaryota > Metazoa > Echinodermata > Echinoidea > Camarodonta > Strongylocentrotidae > Strongylocentrotus > Strongylocentrotus droebachiensis. Next base: position 58,112 of record JAVYIG010002885.1, read on the forward strand.
GTCCTTTCCTTCATCGCCTTCTCTTCAAACTCCATGACAGCATCGTCATCGTCGTCGTCATCATCATCATCATCATCATCGTGTTTCCCCTCTTCTTCAGTCTTTCTTTCTCGTGTCATGCCCCTCCTTCAGCATCTGTTCCTACCCACCCTCCTGCTACATCCCTTCTCCGTCCTCTTCTCCTCGATGAACACACATCTCTTCTAACTCAATCCATCGTCACCCCTCCCTCCTGTTTTGCGTCCTTCTTGCACCCCCTCTTGTACTTCTCTATGCAATACCCTCGCATTGTATTCCAACTCTACTCCACTCATCTCTTTTCTCTCTTCTCCCACATATTTTGCTCTTACCAAGGACCTGCTCTTATCCCTGCATATCCTTAATCAGCATCACCTATAAATATCAATCCCCTAAAGATCGATTTCTTATGAACCTAGAAAGATCGGTCTCTGTTTTGTATTGTACTTTTAAAAGTTATTATTATTGTTTTTGAGAGAGGGGGGGTCATTCCTCCAAAAGATTTACAATTTGGAATAAGAGATCAGAGAGCACAAATTAGCTCGTCGATCCAGATACACGCAATTTAATTAAATGTATCGAAATTAATTCCATCTTCCAAATCTTTGTTTGCTGTTTGAATGATAGGATTCAATCGCAGGATGGCTTATTTTTGCCCTTGGACAGATCAAATTTTTTTTTTTTTTTTTTTTTTTTTTTTGGGGGGGGCGATTTACAAAGGTCAATAAAATGCCGACCATATATAAATATATATATATATATATATACCTGGAATGATATTCTGCCAATAGATCCATACGTAGGAGTCCCTGTCTGCTCTTGACTGCTCATGTTGGAAGCCGAGGGCGTGCATGAACTCGTGGATGATGGTGCCAACGTTGTATGTGCATGTTCCACCGAGGGAGACAATCTGCCTTCCACCTTGCATCCCTACCGAAGAGTAACACCTTCAAAAAGGATCCGTGAGAAGATTCGAAATGAAACTTTATTAAACTTCGTCTCGTCGAGATTCAATTGTCATAATATATCTCATACATTTCCACTTACATGTACATTTCACGTCGAAATCTCAAAGTTTCCGGTCGAGAAATCAGTTTACAGTCCTTCTGCAACTTGAATCGTATCTCATTTGACGAAGCGATGCGACCGAGCAAAGAAGATATTCGTTTTTGAATTACCAATACATGACTCTTTACAGCATTTTGAGAGTCTATCTATACAATCATGTAAAGAACAGAAAGGGAAAACAGCATGCGCTCTATACTCGATCGTTATAAGCCTCCCAAAGGTATCGAAATTAAAGCTTCACAGTATATTATCTTGTTTGAACAAATGGAATCACTTACAAGAAACGGTGGCAGGGTAATAGAAAAGGCTTGAAAAGGAATCTTTTGGCACATTTCTTTCTATCTTTTTCCTCCCCCTTGTTTTTTCTTCTTTCACTTTTTCGTTTTCTTTTTTCCCTTTTTGGAAGTGGAAGTAAACGACAGTCCCAAGCCCCCCCCCCCCCTCCCCTTTCCCTCCCTTGTGTAGCGCCCTCTGCAACTGAACTCAACTATCCCTTATTATGTTTGAGGCCAAACTTACCCCTCTGTTGGTACGATATGAAGGTAGTTTTGCTGGTACGTCCTTTCCACAAAGTTAAGACAGGTGTAAGTATGATATCGATTAATGGCATCCATAATTCGGGATCTTGAACCAGAGTCTGATTGAAGAAGAAGAAGGAAAAAACGGAGAGTTGATCATACTCATCAGATAACTGACAGTCAGACACAACTACGGAAAACCGAGCACAGGCAGATACTTGGAAAACATCGAATTAAGTTTAATTAATATGAAGCCCTCAACGTTCAATACGAGGAAGTGTTTACAATAGGCATGGCGGAAATTTTGCAGAGTCAACTTAGTATCGATTTATAAAATATCCTTATCGTGATCTCAAAATTTAAAAATCAATTACCTTTTTATTTTTTTTTCTGATTTATTTTCAATTTTCACTGTCACACCATTTCATAGTAACCTTGTAATATGAGTTGAATATCCCTCTAACGGAAAGGGGAAAACGCTTATTATGTAAGGTCCCGGGTTAGATTCTTGATCGTGCTTACATCCTTGGGCAGGGTGTTTCGCCCATATTTGCCTCTCTAGACCTAGTTGTTCGAAATGAGTATCTTGCCAATTCAGGTATAATAACAAATCACCGGGACCGCAGGAACTGCGGCTATCCCGGACAAGTAAGACGAAATTATGATATATTACTAGTATTTACTCATCTTTAAATGTATATTGATTACCAAATAATGCTTAAATGAATAATATACTATGATAATGATATACTATTCTTGTATGGATTATGATGGAACGTCTCTATGCGTTTCGAACATTGTCCGAAGGACTTTAGATATTATTACAGTGCATTCAAGGAATTAATCCTATACCAGGTATCCAATTACTACACATGGGTCAAGTATAGTGCCTTGCCAAAGGACATAAGCACTGCGGAAGGGATTCGAATTCCGTACCCTGCGCTTCCCCGTCTGGAGAATTATCCACTAAATTAATGTATTAGTTGTATTACCAAATTGATAATCGATGAAGTAGTAGACCGTCCTATCAGTCCATTGGTAATATCGGTTCCTGACTGCATTTCGCTTCTTGAGTGTAGCACCAAATTCTAGATCGCCGTGTTCCTGTGGGTCGGAAGCGAAAGAGTTCATTATAATGAATTGTTTTAATATAAATATTCATTGTTTATTTGTATATAAAAAGGAAATTATTTGATAGATTGAGGAGCTCGCGCAGTGCACTCTTCACTTTGCACAGCACTCTCTTCACCCGCTCTTTCTTCCTGTCCCCTCTCCTCCTTTGTAAGGCCGGTATCATTTCAAGCTCTGCTTACGACATCGGTCTTCTGCATTCTCCCCCTTTTCTTTCTTTTCAAATACGATTAATTGTACTATTGATTATTTATATCTATTTATTTGTGAATTACTACTTGTATTACTTATCATTATATTGCTAAAAATGTATTCATTGTTATTTTTGTTATTGTTTATGGAAAATGCAGAAATCAAACTTGAAACTGAAAACTGAAACTCATAAGGCCTAAAATAAAAACTTGTTGTATTGCCCTTTAGGTGCCAAAACATGGGTCGGTCGGTCGGAAAGTTTTTTGTTGTTGTTTTTTTACCTTTTTTTTTGTCGCCCTCTTTGGGCCGATATTTTTCAATTTGAATGTTGTTGCTTTTTTCTGTTTTTTCCCCCGCCCTCTTTTGGCTGATATTTCTCAGTTTTTAATGCTTTAATACATGTGTTTCAGCGTCATCATTCCATTCATATCTTGTTTAGGATTTTGAAACTAGGGCAGAAGACAAGTGAGAATTTGGGAATAATTTGATATTATGCATTTATATCCCATTTAAACAAACAAAATACATATTTTGTTATTCATTTATTTTAAAAAATGTATTAAAAACGTTTTTAAAAAATACTTTTTTTAAATGCCGACCGTAGATTTTCAGATTTTGGGGTCGGTCGCAAAGGGTAATACAACAAGTTTTTATTTTAGGCCTACTTAAGTACTGTGCGCCTTTGGGTGTTTCACAAAGACTTATATCGACTTTAATTTGACTTAACTATGGCAGGCCATTCATGCCACTGGTTGCTCTCACTATTGCTCTCTGAATTATGAACTCACAATTTATACGTACCTTGAGAAACCAATGCCAGCAATGATTTCGAGGAACTAGTGGCATAAATGGCCTGCCATAGTAAGTCCAAATTAAAGTCGATCTTAGTCTTTGTGAAACACACCCTTGGAAAGGCGAAACTGAACCATTGTCTATAGGGCGGATCTAGGGGTTTAAACACCCCCCCCCCCCCCCCTTGGGCGGCCAAGTGAAGAAAAAAAAGGGGGAGAAGACAGAAAGATAAAAGAAGGAAAAAAGAAGAAAAAAGAAGAAGAAAAATGTAAAACGGCACGATTTTTGGAAAATCCTGGATCCGCCACTGGGTCAAACACCCCCTTGGCATAGAGCTATATCCGCCCCTGATTGTAACCCTCGGGTCCCTCCTCCCGATTTAACCGATTGAGATGTGCAGGTGGACCTCTACACCGGGTTCACCTGCTCTTATTCGAAAGATGCAATGGGTTCTTGACGTGCAAAAGTGGTGACTCTCCTCTACACATGACCTCCATTTATCGTCCTATCCGAGGTACCGAGAGTTTTCCACTGTAAAACAGCCTGCGTCTATGAAACAGGGGAGGGTCTCGTTTAACACTCAACGCAGCTAGGCTTCAGTCATCTGCCTGGGTTGGATTCGAACCCATGATCTTTGATTTGACAGGCAGACGCTTACGACTATAAAGCCAACTCTCCCCCATCCAATTAAGGGCGTTAAAGTGTTCAGAGCAAAAAAATGGTGTTTCGAAACTCAATGAACAAATAGATGAATGAATAAACTAATAAATAAATAAATGGAGTTAGGGGAACTCCACAGAAAGCTGCGCATTACTTGGAAATAAGCATAAAGGTCACCATCAGAAAAAGAAAGAAATTACGAATAAATTTCCTAATCATTAACACGTTATTTTTGTAATATTATGACTGTATCTTGCTGCTGCTCACCACAAGTTTGATTGATTGTGTGTCATGTCATACCATAACGGAGATTGATAATAATGTCTTTAGAATAAGTCATGATACTAAATAAACCTATATAGGCCTAAGTCCTGAAATGTGATATTCTTTATAGCCTAGTATACTTACTGTCACATTGTAAGGTACCCAGATATCAAACTGCAGTAGATGTTCTCTCGCGTCTGGTAAAACAAGAAAAACATTTTATATTAAAAGAGCCATTTTTATAATGATCGAATCCCAAACATTGGATTTTCAAAATACAGTAGGAATGCTCTTGCAATGTGTTTGCTAGATCCTTCCGATCTATTCATCTGATCTGCAATACATTAGATAATCTATCCACAACAATCGGTGAAAAGACATTTGTTTTATAATATGTTATCTACCCCGTTGCCTCAATACGTGGTGACACGTACTGCTAATTATGCTCCCTCTGTTGCCATAGCTTGGCAAATAAGTTGACATCGGTCGTGATCGCAGTATCCGTAGATAGCCTATGTTGATGGAAGAGATAACTAATGTGTTTTTAAAAAGTTTATTCAACCTGTACAGGCTTATGATCATCCAATATCAAAGGTTGAATCGTGATATTATTATTATGGAAGTGGACAGTTACTTACTCGAAAGGATGTCCGAATTGATCTTGCCTATCTCCTGCATGGAGTCTGGTTGCTTGTAGGTGCCGAAGGTCTCAAGATCTAAGGAAAAGCGTGATTCACAAAAGCGGACATTAAGCATCGCATTTCATCTATTATTAATATATTGGAGGGGGGAGTAGATAAGGATAACACATTTTGCCTTTTATCACGCTCATACCAATCACGCAAGGTGTCAAAAACGCTACATTGATTATTACTCCGGAAATCTAGGAATTCTTTTCAGTCGGTACCCATTCAACACCTGGGTGGAGAGTGGCAAATGTAGACTAAATTATTGACAAAGTGGGTTTGTACCAGGGCTCGAACCAACGACCGTGACACACACCTATAAACCCTTCCCCCTTCTTCTCCTTCGTCTTCTTCCACTTCTCCTTCTACTTCTTATCCTTCTTTTTCTTCTTCTCCTTTTTTTCTTCTTCTACTTCCATACATCGTCCTCCCTATTCCCACTGAGTGAATGCTATTCTTGAAGCACCGGAGTCGAAATCATTTTTCATATAATTTCTAGGGATTAGCTCTTATCGGGGGCGACAAAGTAGACGCTTGCGATATACAAACATTCTGCCCCGCCGTGTTAAGGTAGTCATGGAAAATAGTCATTGATCCGCCCCTCAATATGTCATTCATGTTAGATGTTGAGGTAACCATGGAGAATAGTCATAGATCCGCCCCTCAATATGCCATTCGTGTTAGGTGTTAAGGTAGTCATGGAGAACAGTCATAGATCCGCCCCTTAATATGCCTATCATGTTAGGTGTTAAGGTAGTCATGGAGAATAGTCATTGATCCGCCCCTCAATATGTCATTCATGTTAGGTGTTGAGGTAGTCATGGAGAATAGTCATAGATCCGCCCCTCAATATGTCATTCATGTTAGATGTTGAGGTAACCATGGAGAATAGTCATAGATTCGCTCCTCAATATGTTATTCATGTTAGGTGTTGAGGTAACCATGGAGACTAGTCATAGATTCGCCCCTGAAAATGCTTTCAAGTCAGGAGTGTATGAGGTAACCATTGAGGTCATCAGGGGTTTATGTTTGTTGTGCTTTGGTGTCATATCCTTTACTGGAAGAGTTGAAACAAAAATAGTGCATCTTCCTCCGTATAATATGAGGTATTAATGAGTCATGTTTTAGGCCATGTGAGTAATCGGCGTTCCCTATTGTCTCGTTTATTTCCGGGATTGATCTCACCTTTGACCTCGTACATACATGTAGACGATGACCGAGTTAGAAAAACGAGCTCTCATTCATATGCGTGATAGTTTATTAAAGGCCTGTTCTTTTTTATCATGCTTTATCTATGTTAAAAACTTACCCTTTTTAGTGGGCGTACGTTGGTCCACCTGTTTGCAGGAAGGTATGAAATAATTCAAAACAAAATATCAGGTTATTCCATTAAACTTGATTTAGAGGCAATCTTGAATTATTCATGGTAATGGGGCTGTAATGGGATAGAAAATGTAATTGTGTTGCATCGGTCATTTATAAAATGGGTAGGCCTATGTTTGAGTTCACAACATGTCAACAAAATTATGAAAATATGCCGGAAATTAACTAAAAAGTGCT
>JAVYIG010002885.1:70000-222599 GCA_035222895.1 Strongylocentrotus droebachiensis
TTCTAATATAATTTTTTTGAATGCGTATATACATGTAGGATCCCTAAAGTTGACCCACGAATTAAGGTTAATCGAACTTTGTCTTTATTTGATAAATCATTGTCTAATTATACACATATCAAACTGAGGTCATTAGTCGATTCAGGAGTAGAGCAGATAATTCGGTTGATAGGGAGTTCATCACGCAATCACAGGATGTGGCCGAGGACAAAATAATGAAGGCTCAAATTGGTGAAGATTGCTGATTCATGGAAACAGTGCATCTTAATAATATCGGTTTAGAGCATCATGAACACCTCTTAAAAGTCTCAAACACTCATGTATGTCAACGAATTTTGAACCATAGTTTGTGGTGTTTCTTCTCTTTTCTTTTTTTTGGGGGGAGGGGGTGAAAGTGAACAATTAATTAATCTAATATATAACATTGATTAAAGGCATCGTTTAATGTTAAACCTGAAATACACGGCCCTACGCGTTATCAGTGTCGGTGATATGGTGTAATATTGAAGCCCTACAAACAAAAATCCGCTTCAAAATGATCAAGAAATGCCTCAAAAAAGTAAAAAATCTTTGAGTGACCGGTTTTACCATACTCAATTTCCCGAATAGACTGTAGTGTTATGAGAACCGTTAGGAAAACGCAAAATTTGATTTCGATTTCCAATCATAAATATCTTGATAATCAGACAGGCGATCAGCTTGTAAAAGTCATGGGGTTCCTGACTGACCTAAAGGTTTATAATTATCATTGCAGCATGAGCTAAATCCAGGATTTTGTTTCAGAATCTGAGACAATCCCTTTAAAGACCGTCAACACTACTGGGCCAGAAGGGATTAGACCACACAGCGAAGTCACTGACAGGTGGCTATCTCATTAACTCAGCTCTCAACTAACATAAGAACAAGAGGATCATGGGGACCAACAGGCACCGATTGGGGAAGTTTTCTATATAGAGGGAGCAAGTAGCTACAAGTAGGACAGTGGGGCTTTAACTCTGAACAAACACCATAACTGTAGCCTACAGTGATGCTAAATTGAATAAATGGGGCAAGGTTTATAGAACCGGTTGTTGGGGTCATAATTTTGCTAGAAAACACCGGATGTTAACAGGTTTTCTTTCATTCTTTCTGTCCTTTAAAAAAAAAAAAAAAAAAAATTATGTTTGTCTTTCTTTCTTTTTTATCCCCTGTAGTTCAGATAGACTGAATGTTTCAAGGGTAAACTCAATGGAAAGTGCAAAATGAATATGCCTCTTTTAACATAGCAATTTTGATTCAAATCCAATTGTAGATAAGTTTCTGTTACAACTGCCCGTAAAATATATAGTACATTTTAAGTATCGCCCGATTTTCGAAATTCGAATGGCATTTTTAAATATTGATGGACCTTTATCTGTATGTTTTCTTTCATTCTATTTATTACCTCTTATATCAGGACTAAATTCGCTTAATTCAAAGTTTCGCAAGAATTTAGAGCTTTGAAATTTCAAGATTCAAAATTAGCATAGCTTAATCTTTCTTTTGCATGTGCGTCGTGTAAAATGGTAGGAAATAGATTTATCATGATCAAGCTTATTTTTATGTTGCTCATGACAGTCGTACTTCCCGGACGATAAGAATCTGTCTGATAAAACGTCCCCGTTAGTGTCAAAAAGTGTGTTACAGATAAACAATAATGTGATTAATCATGTTCGAAATCATGACATGCTCTATGAAAACAAGTGTACGTGTGTACGATGACGATGGACGAGAAGTGAATTATGGGGACGAGGAAAGAAAAAAGAAGACGTACATCGAAGGAGAATACTGCTCAAAGAAATTTAACAAGTAATAATAAGGCCCTTTCTGTTGTGTTTTTTTATTTTAAAAATTCCAGAGTTACAGGAAACCCAAAGTGTGTGTCAGATATTAAATTGTATTCAATCAAATTACTGTGAACTGAACAATTAGGGGAAGTAACCCAAAACATGGGCGCCAATCCACCTGGAAAAATGGATAGGGCTTTAATTTTTGTTAGGCTGGGGGAGGGTCACTATCCCCAGGTATAGTCTGACCATCGGGAGTTGAGGAGTTTGGGAGTTTTCCCCGGTTGATATGTATGTTATCTGTTGAATGGGGCGGCCGCAGCGGACTTACAGTCTCAGCCCACACCCCTTACCGTACCCCATGTTTTTGTTACATACGGGGTTCCCCGAAAATAAGGAGATCGGCAGGAAAATATATTAATGTACCCCCTCCCCCCCCCCCCTTCCCCCACACACACATATTATATCTACTGGTGGTTATCTACCTCTTTGGGTACGGTAGTGTCGGAATATTTATGCAAGGGAAAGAAAAGAAAAGGAAAAGAAAGGAAAGAAAGGAAAGAGAAGAAAGAAAGAAGAAAAAAAAGAGGAAGAAGAGGAAAGAAAGGAAAAGAAAGAAAAGAAAGAAAAAAGGAAAAGGAGAAAAGGAGAAAAAAGAAGAAAAAAGAGAAAAGGAAACAAAAGAAACGGGGGTGAAAAAGAGGAGAGAGAGGGTGTAAGAACCTATGAGAGGAGGGATGGGAGTACAAGAGAGAGGGGTTGTTAATTGGGTGGAGTCGCCTCGTCGAGGGAGCAAGAAAGATACGCATAGATATGTTGCTGTGTCGGGTCAGCTGTGACGGTATTCTTGCTCGATCCTCGTGTACTATATCAATGCAAAAGTTTGAAGTCGGTGAGATGTATTATGTCGGTAGGCAGGCAAAAAAAATCCCTACGACCTACAACCTGGTAAAACGGTATCAATAACTTAGAAAAATGCTTTTTGGATACCTCTTACATAAAAGTCAAATAGTTAAAATACCCAATTCAATGGTGGATTCTTCACATTTGTATATAGTGCTTTCATTGCATTACATATTAATAATAAGATTAGGCCGATGATATAATATGAACAAATAAAACGAATATGATCCTTTTTTTTTTTAAATCTTCATATAATGTTGTAATTACAAAGAAATTTGTGTTGTAATAGGTGCGTATCTTCCTTAATGCGCTAAACCATAATCCGAGAATTATTGGGGAAGGGAATACGTGTAGTGGTTTTTCAGAGATTAAAGTGGATTCCGGTGATAAGCTTGGAATTAGCGAAGTGTATTACGTTTCAATAATACATCCAACTTCCACGTAGTGTGTCAATCGTGTGGCTACGGTACTAATTTTGAAAGGTTTTTTTTCCATCCTTTTTTTTTTGTTTTAGGAGACTTATGCAATAATTTCTGTAAATATGCTTCGTTTCATAAACTGAATGGAAAGCCCCTCCATTTCCCCCTTTTTGCACATTTTTTTTCTCGAGTCACTGTGTGATTGCGTGTTTAGTCTAGACTTGTCTGGAGTGTGTGACGTTTGTCTATTTCAAATTTCTTTCTGTTCAGTAGTTTGTAATTTGTAATGATTGATAATGAGTAATGACTTTTAGTTCTTGATTTACTTGTAGACCCTATGTGCGAATTTCTAATTGCGAAACATCGCTTAAAACATATACCATTCAAATACAGTTTTGAAATAACCAGGCTTGATTCTATGAAAAGTGTATTTTGGTTTCGAATTCATTCATTCTTGCGAAATGGAGTTAACTCGAGTTTTCAATCTCCTTTTCCCTATGTATCCTCTTTCTCTTTTCTTCTCTGTTCCCCCCTTCCTTCCTTCCTCTCTCTCTCTCTCTCTCTCTCTCTTCCTCTCTCCCTTCCTCTCTCTCTCTCTCTCTCTCTGTCTCTCTCTCTTCCTCTCTCTCTTTGTCTCTCTTTGTCTCTCTTTGTCTCTCTATCTCTCTCTTCTGACTTCGATCTTCCGACTCCGTCCTCCCGTTTAATATGTCTATTCATTTTGCTAGCGCTCTGCTGCATTTACTATCACACCTCGCGTCTGCAGTTGAGGATGGTCTAAGAAAACTGAGCACAAATTAATAAATCAATTAATCAATCTATCAATCAACATATAAATTAATGAATGAATAGATAGACAATGTAATTAATAAATAAATTAATTAATAGATGAATCAATGAATAAGTCAGTGGACAAATAGATAGGCCTAGTTAAAAATTAAACTACTAAACAATGAATAAATAATTGATGAGTAATTAGATACACAACACAAATATCAAGTGTTTTAGGTCGAGATCTCCTTCAAGGTCAGTTCATAAAAGACTTCATAATGTAGCCCACAAAAACACCAATCCGGGGCTACCCGGGCCTTCTTGTACTTTAACTAAACCATCGGAAGAAGCGGTAACCTGCTGGTGTGGTTTACTTTGAATCTGGAAGATAATGTGAATTAATCAAATATTGAAATGAAATCATAAAAGTTTCTAGGTCAAGATCTTCTTCAAGGTCAGTTCAAAAATGACTTCACAATGCAGCCCGCAACAAACCAATCCGGGGGCTACCCGGGCCTTCTTGTACTTTAGACAACCATCGGAAGAAGCGGTTAGCTGCTAGCGTGTGGTTTACTTTGAATCTGGAAGATAATGTGAAGTAATAAAAGGAATACATCGTGAGTCATCATAGCGGTCACGGTGTGAAATCGAAACCAAACCATGACTGGACAAAATAAACAATGCTCATGGTATCCTGAAAGTGATAGAAAGCTTGTCTTTGTTTTTATCTTCTTCATTTTTTTTAAATCATCTTCACTCTTTCTTTTCTCAGTGAAATCACTTACTCGCACCTACATAACATAGACATTAATCTTACACGTCAATTTCATTTTTAAATTTCGAACGGTACAAGTTTAGTATTGGATCTCCGTAAAACAACAAAAAGTAAAATACTGTAATCATTATAATTATCAATTAGAAATTCGATGATCTCTTACTTGGCTTCTTATATTACGATGAATTAAAAGAATCTGTCAATTCATTGAGCCCACAAAGAAAACATATTTTTTTGCACCCCAACAGAGCAAATAAAAGAGAAAAATTATATCATGCGTTTGAGACCGCCAAACACGCATTTCCAGTGGGTGCCATCATCTATTATCTTGAGCTATTCAACGGGTCAAAACTTAAATGTATTGATAGTAATATCCATTGCACAAAATGCGTCATTAAACTGACGCAGAATTGCGTCATTATAGCCTGACGCAGAATTGCGTCAGCGCCCTTGGCGGGTCATGCGAGAGTGACATTGTTCAAATGTAGTAAATACGCAATGGCCGGTGCATTGTTGAATAGCCCATCCACATGCTTGATTGACGCAAGTGTAATAGCGCAATCAGAATGACGCCTCGTGTGCAACGGGAAACGAGATGAATGCGTCAAACTCGCAACGTCGCTTCTCAACTTCTTTTTAGATTACTCTACGCCGCTTACTCCAAATACATGAAATTAATTAAGACATTTCATTCACCTCGATTGCTGCAAGTTTTAGAGAACATTGGATTTATTTTAAAGTTTATTAAACATTTATTTCCTTAAAATCAAAATGAACATAATTATCATGAAATATATATCTACAATGTTAGATAAGAAGAATGCGAAATTCCCTAAAAGCACAGGGCTTCTGGTGGGGTCGCCGTAACAAAACAAAGATATGATAAATGCAAACTACATATTAATCATAATCTACGTAAAATACCAATACAATGAATAGATAGAGGAGAAGGTGGAATAAATTATTTTTACAAAATTAAAAAAATCAAACATGGATTAATGGGTAATGGTATTTCCTCAACTATTCCTTTGTCAAAGTGTACTTATTCAACCACAGCCAACTGTAAAGCGTTTTGTGAAGCTCTCTCCATGCATGCAGTTTACGTATTGGTGATTACGGCTTTTGACTCTGATATAAAAGGTCCAGGGTTCGAGCCCCTTTCGGTGCTGACATCCTTGGACAAGGTATTTTACCAACATTTCTTCAACTCGACTCAGATGTAAATGGGGACCTTAGTGCTGGCATACGGTATAAATGGTATTAAAAATTGCAGGGCTCAGCGAACAAGCAGTAATAATAACGATGAGCCTATATACCCTAGGTATACACTGGAAGAAATGTGCTAAATAAAATACTCTTGATTTTAAAAAGATAACAATCCTACATGCATCACCACGACCACCACCATCATCATCATCATCTTCCTATGCTGGTCCATTGATCAAGGGATTAACTCTGACAGGATAGTCATAATAATGATAATCAGGTTTCAACATCTGTCTCGCTACCGGAACTATTGCAACAGCACAGTAGCTACGATTTCCTGAACTAGGAAGAGAAAAAAGGTCTGGGTAATTGATAGCTCAATAGTGGCGTTGAGTGGCGTTGAGTGGCGTTTTACTTCCAGGAGGGGGACAAATTGATCAGAAGCGATGCATTAGTTTATATGATTAATGATTACAGGGGAGCTACAATAGCTTATTGGCGAGGTAAGAAATATGTAAAGATATGTAAACATATAGAGAAAACGTTAAGAACATGAAGAAAGAATGGTCCTGCTGAGGTCCTGATTATATAATTTTCTCTAGAACAGATATATAGTATTATATCTGGTCTAGATTTGAATTCCAAATCGTTTTTTTTTAATGTTGCATACAAGTACATATTCACTTGCTCCCCCAAACATCTACGCAGACACGACTTAGGCCTAACAAGGTTCGATATGAATGAAACGTGCTAAAAAAAATCTTCTTTTTAATAGGATAAAACATTTTTGTGAAGACATTTTATTATGAATCAAATCAAAGTCAGTCAAAATAAAGCGGGCAAGTGTATCATTAATTCAATTCAAAATCTTTTCTCACATTGCCGCTTTCTACTACTTCTTCCTATACCTTTTCCCCTCTCAGCCTTTACTCTTCCTCTTTAAATCTCTCCCACTCTTAATTTCAATAAGTTACAGTGTATTTGCAAACGTTACTCCTCACCTTTCAGTTTTACTCTCGATTTTTTCCACCACATACACTTGCTCCGTTTACCGCTTATTGCTTACTTCAGTCCTCCTTTTTTCACATGATTTCAGTAAAACTATGTTACTTTATGTTATTTAATTCAGATTTCTTTCTAATCTATGTTTCCATAAATATTATGTTGCAATAAGCTATATTTCTCGTATTTATACTGATTTATTTTACAATTTCAAAATATCATGTTATGTTATGTTATATATTACATTATGTGTTATTAATTTTGTTTGTAAACTTTTGTAATTCGGCTAAACGCCGCGATGAAAGTTTTATTTGAAATAAACCATTTTGAATTGAATTGAATTAATAATACACTTGCCCGCTTTATTTTGACTGACTTTGATTTAATTCAATTTAAATAGTAGAACATATTATGTTAAAACCTTGTACCAAAATACTGTATGGAGGGTTATAACTGATATCGTGCAATTGCATATGGTTTTCGGAAGTCCGTGGATATCCGGGTACTTGTCACCGTTGTTGTAATGCTTAGTTAATCCTTCGATACAAGACAAAATAAGCGTGAGGAAGAGTGTGTGTGAGAGAGAGAGAGAGAGAGAGAGAGAGAGAGAGAGAGAGAGAGAGAGAGAGGGAGAGAGGGAGAGAATCGAAATGGATAGAGGATACGAGTATATAGAGAAAGAGTTAGACGGGAGGGAGAGAATGGGGAGGGGAGGGGGAGAGCGAGAGCGAAATGGGACGGGGGAGAAAAGTTGAGTCCAGATAATGATCAGTTTCAAAACATCTTCAGGATAAATATTAGCCGACGGGCAGATCTAGCCTGTCAAACAAAAAGGAAAAAAAATCACAATTATTTTGTTATTATTAATAATAGTTATTGATTAGATACATCAGGGTATACCCTGGATACATAGTACACCATGACTGATTATTAGTAGAACCCAAGTCTTAAAAATGTGTTCTCCTGCTTCCCTCTCTCGCCAGTAGACCAATGCTATCAAGCGTGATGAGAGAATAACTAGGCCTATATAGAGAGTTAATAAAATCCATACAAAATAATGTCTTTTTCATATGCTCAATTATCATTTTAAGATAAAAGTATAATAGTATTACTCAAAATCGCTCTACAACTACTTACAACCCAAAGTTTGATAATATAGGTGGATTTGTTGGTCCGTGGCCAAATGCATTTCCATATAAAGTAAAAACTTGTGATTTTACATTTAAATTCTTATAACTCTAAGAGAATGAGTCAGACCAGGTGTTTTAATCATTCGAATCTTTTTAATTAATAAAAAAGAAGAGAATCTTACACATCCTTTCGTGCCAATTGTTCTTAGCAATGGTACATTTCCGAGAAATCTTTCCATTTTCTCTGAGCGTGGTGAACGTGGGTTAGTTATGAGTCAAATATCCGCCGAGAAGTCCGAACGCAATGAGACAGAAGGCGACATGTTGGTGACTTTGTAGTGGCGTATCCATTCCTCGGCTTTCGATGAGGGGAGAAATGGGGGGGGGGTTCCTAGCATTTTAATGATATCTGTACAAATGTGTCAGTAGTAGTAACATGAATAAACAACTTGTCTTGATGATCAATGGTGATCTATATATTGTCATGTATATATTCTAGCATGAAAATATTCGTTCTCGAGCCGGGCCTTGTATTGCAGGGGGAGGACGCTCCTTTGTCCAATCTGAACATTTTTAAATACTATAACTATTAACAAAAATAATTTCGAGCATTGTCCGCATTATGTGTAAAATATGTTTATATTATCAACAATGGCAATGCAGTGTAATTTGTAACAACGGTGGGCGATTTGATTTTACGTTTATTTACCTTACAGTAATTTCACCACTTCACTGTTTAAAAAAATATATAAACTTGTTTTTCTTGGTTAGAAATTTGTGGGGGGGATGCCCCGTGCCCCTTTTAAAATCGATGGTGCACCTTAGTGTATCGGATCCGGTTGATATGATGGACTGACATGGGGTCGCTTACCCTGTTACAGTTCCCATGTCATGTGATTGATTACAACTCATTAGCTCAAACGTACAAAAAGAGAATTTCCTTATAAGGAAATCTGTTTTCATGTACATTAAAGCCTCACACTGGATTAAAGGTACGATAGTATCCAATTGTAACAAAATGTCTAGATTTTATTTCAAAATCTTGTGTTGAATGTTATGTTTTTGTGTTTTTATTCATTACAAAACTTCACTGACATGGTACCAGCAATGTTTTGTTTACCAAAACAAAAGAATAAAGGATAATTTATGAATATCATATGAAGATATTACCATCTAACATGAACAATGGATTGAATTAGTATAGTAATGCCCCGAAAATTGTGTTAAATCTTTTACCCTTTTATGAAATATATAAACATAACAATAAGTCAATAATACATTTTTTTAAATCATAACAACAAGAAAAATGCATTTGATACATCAAAGTATAAACATGTTCATAAATGACTACATATTCCAGTGTTTGCATTACGTTTCAGTTACCTAATATATTGTTAAACGTCAACGACTTTACATTTTGCTCTAAATACACTATCAAGAAACTAAACTAATGGAATAATGATTCTAAACTTTTATCCATATTTGGCAGTTTAAATATAGATAGTTTGGATAGCAAATATGTAATGTTTGACATGTACAACGTTACTATAAAAGTATCGCTACATGCAGCAGAATCAGGAGACGATCCCTCCCACCCACCCCCGCCCCCTGTTAAACAAAATGAAAAATATATACTCAAGTTCATATTCTCTTTTAAAAGAAAAGAATCCCTTTTCCCTGAAAATAAGCATCGTAATTGCTTCTAAAACTTTAACAATGTTAAATATGAAATGCATTGCCCTACGTGCCCGTGTTATCAGTGTCTGTGATAATGGTGTAATATAGAAGCCCTAAAAGAATTGCGCTTCAAAATAATCATGAAATGCCTCAAAAAAGTAAAAAATCTTTGATTGACCGGTTTTACCATACTCATTTTCCCCAATAGACTGTAGTGTTATAAAAAACCGTTAGGAAAACGAAAAATGAAAATCAATTTTCAATCATAAATATCTTGATAATCAGACCGGCGATCGGCTTGTATTTGTAACAGCCATGGGATTCCTGACCGACCTAAAGGTTTATAATTATGATCGCAGCATGAGCCAAATCAAGGATTTTGTTTCAGAATCTGAGGCAATGACAATGTTACCGAGTCACTTTAAAATGTAAGAATGTTAGGTAAGAAATATATAAATCACTAGAACAAAGGTGAAATCGAATATTAGACAAGATATACTATTATCTATTCACGATCCGGATGACGTAATCTGGAGAACTCATGAATACTAATACACTGAGTCAATAGAGACAGTATATGAGAGAGGAAAAGAAAAAGTAAAGCATAGTCTCGACATTCAAACCTTTTCCTGAATCCGGAGACTGGAAACTGTATTACAGCTGATAATGCAGCAATATTGTGGTACAATGTAGATTACGCATATTGTAATATATGTATTGATTATATATTTCACACCCAATAAAAGTATCGACAATCTTTAAAGGGCTTTGCAAGGATTTACACCATGAACATCTTAAAACTTGTATTTTTTTTCTTTTCAAATTTTTTGCGGCTGGCATTTGTTTTTATTCACCCCCATTTAGAAAACCAATGCGTCTTTTGAACTCAAATTTGGCATATACATTTACTTTCATAAACTCATCTTGCTGCTGCAGGTAAATTTTGATATAAGTTTTTGAGGGATTGCAAATCCCTGATATGGGCTTTAATTATTAATTGCTTTAAATAAAAAAATGCAGGCCTAATGGTAAACTTTTACAACTTTTCTTCCATCAGAGAAAATGTGAAAGGCAGATTTTATTCATGCAATGCATAAATGTCAAATTATATTTGTATTGGCAGTGATTGATGTTACTTGAATCGAGAAATTCAATAGCAAACACAACTTCTAAAGGCAAGTTAGTAGCGTGAAAATGGATCGGAAAATTTAATGTGCCTGCAAACACAGACTAAAAAGTAGGCGGGGAAAACGACTATACCACTTTCGTCTCCAGGATGCTTGCTGGAATGGTACTGGTAGTTAGTTTGGTTCCAGAGAGAAGAAAAAAGAATCGCCCACGGGAAATAATCTGCGTCGTCACAAATCACCGGTCTAACTCTGGGTCAAAAAAGGTTCTGTGATCTCTATAAATACAGGTCCTATTTCTGAAAGAGTATCAGTTGAAACTTAGGAACCAGCCTAGGAAAGAAGCAAAAAGGGAACAATAATAGCATCGCAGGTGAAAAGAAGAGAGGCAGACAGCAGAACAATTATAGATCTGGATATACTTTCACAACTTGGCAAAAGGCAACGGAGTTCGAGTGCAATATAGTTAGTGTGCAATTTGCAAGATGGAGTTCTCGGTGATTTTTGTGTGCATGGGCGTTTTGCTCATGGGCACCGCAAACGTAAGTATGATTTTCAGCTCTTGCCTTTCTACGATTTGTATCAATTTTTTTCTAAATTCTAGCCCTTTAAAATGACTTTTTAGTTTAGGTCTGATTCTGAAAGAGTAGATTATCAGCTTTAATATGATATTTAGCTCATCAGAATTGGACGTTCTTAATCCATTGAAAAGAGGAGGAGAATACCCTATTACAAAGAACCTTACTTTAGAGAAAAGTGTTTTAAGAGCCTGTATTATAACTGAACAGTCTGGCTGCCCAAGAATTATGCTAGGTGACAAAGGAGAGATTAAATTCATATGAAGGGATTATCGGATTGTCCTGAAAGTTGGCTCACCAATTATACATATTCTGTTCTTTATTTTAGTTTAGGTATCAATGCAAAAGCTCATTCTGTTTCAAAGTTTAATGGGAGATTGAGAGGAGACCAGTAGCTAGGGTCTCAAAAACTTACAACTACTACAAAAAACAAATGTGATTTTGTGTTGGTTTTAAGTACGCGGTCACATAAAATATTGGAATACTCAAACTTTCTTGTTATTTTCCCCCCTAAAAATAAAACGTTTTGACGAAGATGCCAATATTTTTTTTCGGTACTCGGCTTTATCATTTTAGAACCATTTAAGTTTTTTCTTCGTTTCTTTCCCTAAAATATTTGTCTTTTGTTTATCTATGTTTTCTTTTAATCGGATCAACTTGTTTGGTGGTGGCCATGTTTTGATTGTTGAAAAGTATCACGAAGGGAGCGAAAACAACTTATTCGAAACTTTGATTATTGCGGAATTATAATCACGGTATTCGGAGTATGAACAAATGTTTTGAATATAAATGAGGGACGTCGGAAACAGCGAAACCAAATTTTTCCGAAACTCTGATTATTGCGGAATGATAATCTTGGTATTCGGAGCATGGAATATAAAAAAATGCAAGCACATCGATTCTAGAAACTGAATTTTATTCAAATAAGTAGAAGATGACTCATCATTCTCAAGTGTTCTCTTCCTTATTCGCTAATGCTATATTGAAGTGTTTCTTCCTCACAACTCTCATATGTTCTCTGCATGGGCTCTCTCTCTCTCTCGCTCTCTCTTTCTTTCTGTCTCTCTGTCTCTGTCTCTCTCTCTCTCTCTTTCTCTCTCTCTTTCTCTCTTTCTCTCTCATACACACACATGCTCTCTCACTCCCTCCTCCCTTCCCTCTGTCTCACACTCACTCTCTCATTTTATCTTTTTTTTCCCACAGGCGGGGTATAACTACAAGACAGGGTTTCTGAACGCGCAGGGAGTCCCCAATGGTGGGGTAAGTATATCGTGCGGGGTCGTGGAATAACATTGACCTCTCGAATCATGTGTTTGGATTCAGATTTGTAACAAGTTAACATAGACACCAATCCGTCACAAATTATGTTAACGTTGCTAAATCCCTTTAAAAAAAATATATACATTTCATGCGTGTGTAAAGCTAAAACACAAACTAGAATTTCAACATATAAGCAGGAAACAATAATATAGTCGGCTCCAACACTCTCCGAATGGTATTCATCAATTAAGATAATGATGCAAATCCGAAACAAGGAAATGCCGACCAATTTTCACGTGGGGTGATACATTACAACTAGATTAATAATCGCTCAAGTTATGACATTATAATGTTATGAAAATACAGACTAGAAGTTGAAGAAAATAAAACTTAGAAATTGAGGCGAATACTATACTAGGATTTACAGGAAATGCATTTATAATCTGTTTTCAAATCAATACAGATATATAATTTGATCTTCTTTAAACATAACTTATGATTCGCTTGTTTGTAAATGATTATGAGTGATGTCATTCGTGATTTTGTACCTGAATAAAGATTTTATAAAAGAAGAAAAGCTGGGCATTTCTTCTGACTTCACAATAACCGCGGTATATAAACAATTTAAAATCTGCAGAGAAACAATAATCAGAGAGTCAATAAATGATAATTAACGAAATTTTCAGAATACAGTCATGTTGTATGCACTTTTCAAGAGATATAACGGCGGCAATTTTGGAGAGCCTCTATATAGTCTATAGTCTCACTTTTTATGATCTGATATTATTATTTTCGGAAGTTTTTCTCTCTAATTTCCTCCAACATGAGACCCTGAATGATATACACAATAAGCTGCATGACAATAATAAATAAATGTTTTTTTTATTTTATTGTTTTGGTTTAAAATCAGGCGAACATGCAGCTAAGGGCTGAAATTGTTTAATTTGCAGAGTAAAATGTACATGACATGTACTATATGAAATATTATTGTCTTATTCTACGAAGACCTAGTCTTGATGTCTGTATAATGTCAAAAACGTGGTATATAATCATTTTTTCAATACATTTTTTACCTTCTTTTTCTCAATCAGATGGATGTTGTACCGCCATCATTCGAAGGTGAGTTACATACTATTATCTGCTTGCACATAACTCTGTTTTGTATAATTGAGTCTGTGATTGTATTATTGTGTTTCTATTGATCAGTGTATCATTAATTTATATAAATGGTAATATTGAAGATTAGAATGGATTTTCCTAACATTCAATGAATATCAATTTTTCACGTTTTTTTTTATTTTCTCCTATTTTTTTTCATTTTGAAATACAGAAATTCAGGCTTTTGGCACTGCAAATAGTGGTGACGCATTTACAAACATTATGGCAAGAAATATAGCTATGAACGAAACGGGTGAGTATCTTGATTGTACCTTCTCTTCTCTCTCTCTCTCTCTCTCTCTCTCTTTCTCTCTCTCTCTCTCTCTCTCTCTCTCTCTTTCTCTCTCTCTCTCTCTCTCTCTCTCACAAATGCACTCTCGCGTCTCCCTTTCTCATTCTCTCATTTGTGCACCACCCCCCCCCCCCTCCACCACTCCCCCTCTCTCTCTCTCTCTCTCTCTCTCTCTCTCCCTTTCTCTCCTCTATAGTGTATATCATCTTATATTCATACCTAATTATGTATTCTATTAATTCCAATAGCCTTATATGTCACCTATTAAAATGTGCGAGCATAACCATGATGAATCTGAACATGACGTCTACATGAGATCCTCACTATACTAGGGTATTGAAATGGCTCTTGAGTTGATCCTGTTATCCAATTATCTCGGAGTAAATCTACCAACAATATATTCATATCCTATCTTTCCCATTCCATGCTGCTTCCACACCAGTAACCTTAACTTCATATCTTTGTTCATGTTTTGCTTCAGAGGTGTGTCTCGAGCAGGGGGATATTCCCGTCCCATGTAACAGCACCGGTCGAGCCAAACGAAACGCTCTCCGTGATCGCGGGATGAGATGGGTAAACGGTGTGGTTCCATACGTCATCGACAACCGATACGGTAAGGAAATCATTGACATTGGCTTGCGATTAAATGGTATCATGCAATAGGCTGTTTTATAAGTGTAACTGCAAGCATTTTGTTTTTTTTTTGGGGGGGGGGATTGCAAGAGGCCCCGGTAGGCATGAAGATTCACTGGGATATATCAATTGAAGTAATCTACATTATGTCATTGCTTTTTAATGTAATTGTACTTTGTTATCTGGTTGACACAATGACATAATGATTAGGTGGAAGTTAGATCCGATGATACGGAATTCCGATACTTCCTGCGTGATAAAACATTGAGGTCATACTGTTTCACTAACCCTGTGCTGTACAGGGTTGGTGAAACAGTCTGGCTGTTCTGGAATTCCCAGTTCTTAATTTTCATGGTCACCATGTTCAATTGTTTTGTAACTATTAGGTTAGCCTCATAATGTTATGACTAATAAAAAGAGTTACAGTTCATGTTTCATAATTTGCATTTCATAAGCAAACATCTTCAATGCTCTTCTAGTTTTCATACAAAACCATTGGATGAAGAATGATGAGCACGACACAGCACCATTATGAGGTAGCCGTGTTAAATTCCACTCGATATCTCGCCATAATATAAAAACTGTAGCGGTCCACAAAACAGAACAAATGTTAACATCACATTACGTTACAAGCATACAGTGTATACATTTGTATTTTTTATCATACATTACAAACATATATTTGTATTTGTATCAATTTACTTATATTTTTCACATTTTTTTCGATGGAGCAGATTACGGTACTCGTGCTCGCATCACGAGGGCTATGGAGCGTTACCATGAAACCACTTGCATCCGATTCGTAGAGAGAACAAGAGAAACAGACTACATCTATATCTTCCCCGGTAACGGGTAAGTGGAGCGATTTTATAAAAATTTGTTCTAGATTTTGAAATTGAATTCTTGTTTCGAAATGTTAACAATGAATTATTGGTATTATTTTGGTATGGTACAAGAACGGAAACCATCCATCTTCCTCATTCCCTATAAAAACCGTTCTAAAAGATTATCCACATCACATCCCTATTGAACACGCCCACATATTCAGCATAGACCGCATGCCTTTGCACACACGAAAAAAAGATTTATATTGCATAGGCCTAACTTTGAAATGACGTTTTGGGATATTACACCTTATACGATGGACACAAGCAGGAATTTTACATTGTTACAATAATATTATAACTATTTATTGGAAACTCATCTTACGAGTCTTCTAAAATAATTTCCTTGAATCTTTGGTAACAGGTGTTATTCTCTGGTCGGCCGTGTCGGGGGTCAGCAGCAGGTTTCTCTGGGAAATGGATGCACTACAAACTTGGGTACGATCATTCACGAACTCATGCACGCCGTCGGATTCCACCACGAACAGACGCGAACAGACCGCGATACATACGTCTACATCTACTTCAGCAATATCATCCAAGGTAAAGGGGGGATCACTGTAAATGAGTTCAGGATGGGGTTATCATGACTGTGGTGCACGTAGGGTGGCGGATCCAGGATTTTGGAATGAAGGGGTTGCGTATTCCCCGATCTCCCCCCCCCCCCCAAAAAAAAAAAAAAAAAAAAAAAACTATTGCCTTTTGTGGGCCAGGGATGATTGGGAACGTGCATTGTTGGACAATATTTTTAAAAAAGATCGAATTCAAAACGCAATTCAAGTAAAATGTAGTCTAATTTGCCTCGATGTCTAATGGACTGCTGATTATAGCCCTAGACTCCGAAATAGTAATCCAAAATACTCGAAATGCCACTTCCAGAAGATTTTATCTACCCCAATGTAATCGTCAATAAGGAAAAATGGTTAGAATCAATAAAACAAGTCAATTAAGATGCATTAGTGCAATGAATAACAAAGCAGTCGTGGCTGGATTATCTATATTGGTATAGTAAATAACATTGAACTATTTTAAAGATGTGATGGCGCAACAACGTGATTATTAATG
This sequence comes from Strongylocentrotus droebachiensis, assembly GCA_035222895.1. NCBI lineage: Eukaryota > Metazoa > Echinodermata > Echinoidea > Camarodonta > Strongylocentrotidae > Strongylocentrotus > Strongylocentrotus droebachiensis. Next base: position 86,686 of record JAVYIG010002885.1, read on the forward strand.
TGATTCGGACTTGGCAGATAGTAGGCCTATATACAAGAAGTTTTCAACTTGAAATAAGTCCATGCAATCAAACTTAAATGATTATGAATGAACATCGAATCGAAATCAACTCAAATATTCACCTTCTCCTACGTTACAGGTCTTGCATACAACTTCGACAAGTATGAACAAACCTACATCGACCACCTCGGTACCCCATACGATTTGTTCTCCGTCATGCACTACCACATGACCGCGTTTTCATCGAACGGGCAGCCGACCATCGTCGCTCGCGACCAGAGATTCCAGCTCGACTATCGTTCCGACTTCAGTGACAACGACATCAACAAGATCAACATTTACTATGAATGTGGTAAGTTTGATGAGAGCGGTGCCAAGTTTAAACTTTGAGACACATTTAAACAAGATGTTGCTAAATATTTGAACAAATCCGTCTTCAATCCTAATGAGAACTGTGATGATACCAACAAAAAAAAAACATAAATTTGAGTATGTCACCTCTTTTTCCTTTCCCTCTCTCTCTCTCTCTCTCTCTCTCTCTCTCTCTCTCTCTCTCTCTCCCTCTCTCTGCATGTCTGCGACCTCCTTCCTTCCTCTCTCTAACTCATTCTCCTTCGCCTTTATTTGAATATGGAATACCATGTTAACCTGAGTCAATTATTGACTTTTCAATAGAATATTCTGATTTCAACTACCGGGAACAATTCATTATAAAACTGGAAGAAAAAAAATTTGAATGTATCAATAGTTTACTTTGCAGTATGTGAATTATATCAAGTGCGTTTGTATCAAAAGCGTAAAAATGAATCGGATAAATAATTGTGTGTTCATTTTCTATTTCCTTTTATCATCTGCAGACGGCAACACTGTCGATCCCACGTGTAAGTATTTCTTTCTGTTTTCATCTTTCTCTCCCCCTATTTTTGGAGCTACTCTCCTTGCTCCATAATGTTAATAAATAATAACCATCGAATGTAAATTATATGAAAAACATTTTCCACAAAAATGTTGAATCCACAACATTTAGTATCTTTCTGTAGAGATAACATTTTGCTTACTAGGTTTTTATCAGAGGAAATCAAGAGACAGTAATAACAACAAAAACAACAATGATGATGATGACAATGATCATAGCAATAATTATTTAAAGGGGAAATTCACCCTAATATTAAGTTGGTATTAATAAAAGCAAAAATTCCGATTAAAAATAAGAAAGTTATGAATTTTTGAAGTTGCGATCAATCAAGCACAAATTGGCAACTATGTGACGTATCTCGCGAGCTCCCCTCCCGTTTGCTCAATAATTTACCCTTGTCTGTTCTTACTCCTATAGTACCGGAGGAAGCTGATTGTATTGATAGTAATCAAAACTGTCCTGGTTGGGCTGATGCTGGATACTGTGCTACTAACTCCTGGATGATTGCCAATTGTAAGCTCAGCTGCGCAGTCTGTGTCAAGCCGGTTGACCCTACTCCTTCTCCTACAGGTCAGTCAATGATATTTATTTTGTTTGTTTATTATTATTATTTTTGTAGTATTATCATGATAAGTAATTTCATTATTATCCAATTGTCATTGTTATTATTCTCATCCATGTTTTTCGATATCAACGATCCAGTGATGAAATTATTCAATAATGGGATTATAATTACTGTAATCACGAATATTATCATTATTGTTGATATCATTATTATTATCATTAACTTCATTATTATTATTGTTATTATTATTGCCGTAAATTGAACAAAATTGTTATATTGTAAAACAGACGATTGCTTCAAAAGCGGAATTGAAGAGAACCAATCATTTAAAACATTGTAAATAGATAAAATATTATTAAAACTGATTGTACTTAACATTTGATATCAAGAGTACATGTATTAGAATCTTTAGAGAACCTGATGTATAAATCTATAATTTTCATTTGTATCAAAATTATTTTTTCTTTTTAAATTAAAATCAATGTTATCTTGCACCATGATGACTATGTTGTTGTTTAATAATGTTGATATTATGTAGGTGAATTACAAAGCAAAACACAACGTTTTTCATTATAACAACCAGACATTTGTCAATAAGAACTAATCAAGACAAAATCAGATTTGTAATAGACTCATTTCAGTGGCTTTGAGTATCTATCTTCTTTCATCTCTCTTTCTCATGATTGTGCAGACTGCAAGGACATGAACGATAACTGTGCTGGTTGGGCTAATGCGGGCGAGTGTCAAGCCAACCCATCGTGGATGTTGCCCAACTGTCCCGTGAGTTGCGATCAGTGTGAAACCGTCAATCCCGGTGGTGAGCAAAAAACAAAAACTGGTTACTTATGAACGCAAACCCGTGAATAGATGATTATTGTTGCTTTTGATATTTTTGTAAGGAATTAAAATGATAGGTCTCAGTGTTAGTTAAGGATATTGTTTTGGTAACAATTCTATATCAAGCTTATGTTAATTTAAAAGGGTTTAATTTCATTCATCTCTTGCTGGTCAGGATTCAATTTTCATGATGATGATAACATTTCACGATGATGACTAAATTACGACAAGATTTCACGATGATGACTAAGTTACGACAAGATTTCACGATGATGACTAAATTACGACAAGATTTCACGATGATGACTTAATTACGACAAGATTTCACGATGATGACTGAATTACGACAAGATTTCACGATGATGACTTAATTACGACAAGATTTCACGATGATGACTAAATTACGACTAGATTTCACAAGGATGACTAAATTACGACTAGATTTCACAAGGATGACTGTAGTTTGACAATAAGTAATTCATGATGATGGGTAACTTTGATGATGATGACTAAAATGTCTCGATGATGACTATATTTCATGATGTTCATCCAGAAGTAACTATGGGGAGTAAAATCAAATAATGCAGAATTTCAAATCAATGATTTCGTCCCAGAATCCAGTCTCTTTGAACAAAAACAATCAATACATAAAAGGATTAGATTTCGTTTAAAATTTAAGTATGTAATAAGTCACATCAACATATCAAGCTCATTAATTTTGTGACACTTTATTGTCAATGTTGGTGTGATCTGTAGTAGGTAACTATAATTGGCATTGACTACATCTTATATAGTTAACATATATTTAATACTATGAGATTGGTTAAAAGCATGTTCATGTTGGTGGCAGTAGTTATATAAAAGTTGACCAAAATATGTTCATATTTTTTGTTTATTAAACAGAAAACTGCATAGACATGAATGATAATTGTGCAATTTGGGCCAAGTATCGACAGTGCACCGAAAACCCTGGCTACATGCTCGAAAACTGCCCCCGTTCCTGTGGGCAATGCGTTGGTAGCGCTATAATGCAAAGTAAGTACATTTGGTATTATAGACTTCGCGTCGGAAATAGATATTTCTTTCTGATAAAAGAAAATGAATATTTAGCTTCATTTTATTTATTTTTTTCTTAATTTATCCTAAACGCATTCTCCGGCCCAATCCGCCATTTGATTTTTCGTGTTTTTTTAGTATAATACTTTAGGTTACCCACTGAGAACCAAAAGGTCGTTGATGTATTTCAGAAACACCCTCCAGCCGTGGAGATATTGGGTGCTGCAATCTTCTTGTGAAACGTTGCATTGTTGATTTGAAATCAATTTAGGGTACCGTAGAAGATCATTGTAAACGTTACATAATTTGTTTAAAGATTTGTTTAATATAAATAATAATGTTCAATTGAACATGACAGATGGGAACCCCGTGTATAGTTTACCACCCCCCCCCCCCCCCCCCCTCCCCATTCACTCTTTCCCTTTCCTGTCCCCTGTTTACCAAGTTCTGGATAAGCTTCCGATTTTCCTGTATAAGCTTCCGATTAATTCCTGTATAGTCTCTGTTAAAATGATACCCAATTGGCCTTGTGCAGACGATAATCATGTTCAATCAATATCATAATCAGCTATTCGATATCTGATTTATATATATCAATATTTATTCATTCATTTTATTTTCCTTTCAGCTTGTGAGGATTTCAATGACAAATGTGCAGACTGGGCAAGTACGGAGCAGTGCCAGCTGAATCCAGGCTACATGAACTATGAGTGTAGGAAGAGCTGTTCACTCTGTGCTGCCAGCTCGCCTTTGGAACTGCTACCTCAAAGTAAGATCACTACCAATGTATTTGATAGGCAATTAATCTAATTACCGTTTGAAGAATATATTTCGGCAAAGACGCCCGGGAGTTCACGTCTTGCAGTCATTAGATTAAAACCCAATGATAAAATAATAACATGCGGGAATAAAATCATGCTGTAAGCGGAAACTATAATATGGTTCATTTTTCCATTTTGCCCTGATAAGTTCAAGCTTTAGTGTGTCTTTGTGTCTCATTGTCTCAGATAAGTTTTACGACTGATAATATGTTGAAGTAAAGATGGCTTGTCCTGAATTTTATTCATGCCAACATGATTCAAATTTTATTTAATGCCCCCCTCCCCTAAAATGGGGGATGCAATGGAATATGCGTTCGGCCCATATTTTGATCAATTACATGGCTCATTACCTACATGGACTGCCCCTTCCCACCCCCACCCCCCCCCCCCCCCACCCCAAAATGCTTTTATTGGAGCAACACTTTGGGGTTTATTCAGACGCTTCACGGTAGATCTATACGTAATCAGTCAAATCAACATTTTAATGATTTTGATTTATACTGTTACCCCCCCCCCCCCCTCCCCAACGAGTGAAATACATATACAAAACATGTAATATAATTTTAGGAGAAATAATCTCTAACCCCTTTAATTAATTCAACATTATTTCATCCTTTATTTGCTCTTTTTTTTCTGCAGCTCAATGCCAAGACACGAGTGGTTACTGTACTGTGTATGCTGAGGATGGGATGTGCGAGTCGAAGCCCGTGTACATGGGCCAAGTTTGCCCCGACACCTGTCGGATGTGCCCCGGCAAGATCTACGCCGATAGTGGGTCTACTGAACTTCGATCCTTCTACGGCTTCCTTGGCGCCCTTGTCATCTCATTTCTTGCTCGCGGATTAGCTCTGTAAAAAAAAAATCCTCTTCCAAAACCTAAAACATACTAGTATTAGCTCTGTCATCAAGTCTTCTTTATTTTTATATATATATATATGTTTTTTATGGGGGGGTGTGTTTGTATCTTCACTTCAGTTCAAACCTGGACAGTTGATAACTAGTTCTGCTGCGGTCAATTACAACCGGATGTAATATGCTCTACTGTTGATTCAGTGTTTATAGAGCAGCAGAACTTGCGGAATCATAATCATAAATAAGATTTCAGATTTGTTAAGCTTTTTTGTTTTGTTTACTGTTTTATGTCACTAAATGATGATCTAATAACACAACAACCATTCTGGTTCAGTCCTTCAATATGGTAAAGCTTATCCGATTTGCCCAAAAGAAGCAACGTTGTTTCGTGTTTCTGTTGTTGTTTTTTTTTTTTGGTGCGCTGGGGGGGGGGGGTAGACTGGTAGACCTCGCAGCATTATGCCAACAAATGTCCATCGTGGAAAAAATAACAATTCGGGGACAGGAAAATGTTGAGGGGGTTTATTAACATTTCACACCCCACACTCCTTTAATAACACCCATGAACGGAAATCAAAATAATCATGGCATCGGCGTTAATCTCGTTTTATTCTAATTCTGAGTTAAACTCTATTTACATGTCCAAGCTGTCAATTTTTAATGTTAAAAAAAAATCAGTTTGTTTTATTGAGGTGATAATTTTCTGTCATAATTTTGTACTATATTTGTATTTATCTATTTATTCATATTGTGTTCTTTCAATATTTGTGTCTGTATTATTTCTTGTCATTAAGAGAATTTTTTCTTATATATTAGGTTAAGGAAATTAACATAAAAATACAGGCTCTTATTTCTTGGCACATGAGCCATTTACAGTATATATAATTATTAATGATTGGTGTGTAGACCTACGATTTGCACATAATTAAGGTTTTGAAGATTTACAATCACAGTACAGATATATTTCAAAAAGTACTTTAACTTTAAACACAATATGATAAATATCCTGAAATTATGAACTGTACTATGACTATGATGTACTTGAACAATGTGTAATCATGTTGTAGAAACACGTTGCGAGAAACAAAAATCACTGCTTGTGTGTGACTTTTTATTTAATGGAAAATATGAACATCTACAAGTTGCAATTGTTTATATAATTATATGTAGTGCCGACGAATATCAAGAAACTGATATTGTGCTGGACACAAACATGATGTAATTTCTGTTTGTAATTCGATGTTATTATATTTTGGAATTAAAGAATATTTTGCCTAATGAAATTCTCTCATTCTCGCTCCTTGTCCGATGTCGTAGTCGAAAGCTGTAATGTAATAATCTACATCACTGTGCGATGAGCGTTTGAACTGGGGTGTCGATTTGAATGAAAGGTGTAATGTAATAATCAACATCACTGTGTAAAGAGTGTGTGAACTGGGGTGTCGATTTGGATGTAAGGTGTATTGTAATAATCAACATCACTGTGTAAAGAGTGTGTGAACTGGGGTGTCGATTTGGATGTAAGGTGTAATGTAATAATCAACATCACTGTGTAAAGAGTGTGTAAACTGAGGTGTCGATTTGGATGAAAAGTGTAATGTAATAATCAACATCACTGTGTAATGAGTGTGTAAACTGAGGTGTCGATTTGGATGTAAGGTGTAATGTAATAATCAACATCACTGTGTAAAGAGTGTGTAAACTGAGGTGTCGATTTGGATGAAAGGTGTAATGTAATAATCAACATCACTGTGTAATGAGTGTGTAAACTGGGGTGTCGATTTGGATGAAAGGTGTAATGTAATAATCAACATCACTGTGCAATGAGTGTGTAAACTGGGGTGTCGATTTGGATGAAAGGTGTAATGTAATAATCAACATCACTGTGTAATGAGCGTGTAAACTGGGGTGTAGATTTGGATGAAAAGTGTAATGTAATAATCAACATCACTGTGCAATGAGCGTGTAAACAGGGGTGTCGATTTGGAAGAGTTGTAGTGTTGTTGGTGGTAGTGAATCCAGAAAAGAGGAACGCAGGAATAAGTGTATACAGTTCAAAGTCATTCTGCTTTTTAATAAATTAAGGCAAAATATCAACAAAAAAACAAAAAAATATTGGCAATCTTGCCACTCCCTACTGGTCAATCTCATCTCTACCGTGTGAGTCAAAAAAAAGTTAACACCTAGAACATTGCTAATTATTTTAAAAATCATCTATGAACAGTAAATTATTATACATTTTATGACAGAGTGTTTTATCCCAAATCATTTGGTTTCATTTTTGTGTGGTATGTGTTCACGCTTGAATGAACAGGAGGCATTGTTTGCGAGAGTGCAAAAAATCAAGTTGCGCCAAAGTGATGCCTACAGTACGTATTATGTTGGGATTAGCGGAGTAGAGAATGAATTAAAATGTATCAAATGAAATGCATTGCATATGTTTTTTGCAAAGGGCAAAGTCACACCACCCACACACGCGCACACAAATGTTCGTTGATATTTGATATTCGATATGTGATATGTGTGGCATGTTTAATTTTGTTAGGGATGTTATTTGGATCTTCAAAGACCGAATTAATACCCAAATCCAAATTGTTTGATTCAAACATCACATAAGCAACTTTGGCGCAAGTCGATTTTTGCACTCTCGCAAACAATGCCTCCTGTTCATCCAAGCGTGAACACATACCACACAAAAATGGTACCAAATGATTTGGGATAAAACACTCTTTCATAAGATGTATGATAAGTTACTGTTCATAGATGATTTTTAAAATAATAAGCAATTGTCTAGGTGTAAACTATTTTTTTTTTACTCACACTGTACATGCCTTGTGCCAATACACGAGGCACCATTTTACCCTTTCTTCTGGCATGTTAATCCAGATGCATTGAGTCCACGAGTACATTTGCTTTGTATCACCAAGAAGTTGCTGGTAACTTCTTGGTATCACATAAATAATAGGTAAAGCAATCAATGTCAGGCAACCAGGTATGCAGGTCAGGCAGACATCAAATAAAAGCTACAAAGTCATTTCAATACAATCTAATTCCTGACTGAAATAAACTACACTTCTTTCCTTTGACTTTTGAACCTTAAACCAAACTGTCCTAACTTTGTTAGCATTTTGTCAAGTGTTTTGAGATGGACATCAAATAAAGGCGAAAACAAAAGTATATCGTTTAAATAAATCAACAATTATGTCATATTCATGCATGCTTGCAAGGCATCAATCGTTCCACTAATCCTTTAAAATGTACTAGAGGCATTTACTAAACCAAATGGCAAACGGTTTGAAACAACCTAAACGACACTCTATAGATGCTGTCTTTTCCTTGGAATCACCGTCCATTTCCACCTGGTGATAACCATGCGCTAAATCAAGAGATGAAAATAATACTGCCCCAATATGAGGGCTTCTAGTGACTCGTCGACCCGTGGTAAGGGAAAAGCATCTTTGCATTTAAAGATGATACGCCCCTTTTGCAACCAACATCGAATTCTGTAGAAATTTGCAGGAATTATGAATATGTCATATATGCCCCATCTGTGAAATGTAAACGTTAGCATTGTCCTAGTATTCAAATTATGCAAGGAAACCGTTTACTTTCTAGACCTCACTGTCAGACATATACCTCTCTTTAGAAATATATGACTGCTTTAATATTCGGGGAATAGTTGTTTTATAGGCTCTCCGGGACGTTGCATCTTGCTATCACCCCTTTCAGGATGCAACATCCCCTTGAGCATATAAAACAACTATTCCTCTCATAGCAGTCATTATATCTTTAATATTGGGTGACTGAATGACATCTTTTTCTTCTTTGGTAATAACATACATGTACATAAAATGAGCTGTAAAGGGTACATGAGCATTTGTCTACATCAATAACCCACTACTTGTAACGGCCCAAATTTAACTGATCGAATCTTTGTGCAGCACAAAACGTTCGACCATTCAGTACAAGGGTCTGAAAATCAAACCATGTACTTATAGGTGATTGCAATCACATAAGTTGATTCGACAACTAATTGTCGTTATTTTCCCACAAAAAGGCATTTTCAAGCCCTTTCGTTTTGAAGGAAAATCTAAATTACTTTTGTCTTTCAAATGCCGTTGGAATTTAACATTTTAATTTTTGGGGCCTGCAAATGGGACCATTAATCAACACAATTTTTATGCGCAAGCTTCCATCCATTTTTGTTCTACAATCACTACCGGGCTTGCATATTATGGGCTACTAATGGGTTTTATAATGCCTTGATCAAACAGATTTTGCTATGTTTTACCTCTTTAAAATGTGCGGGGATTCTACAATAAGATGGTTGTTAATCTCTTGTCTTGATCTTGTTAAGATCTTTAAAATGAAGCATCATGCGGGAAAATTGCAACTGATATCCCCCTTCTTTTCTTTTCTTCTTCCTATTTTGTCCTTCCCTTTATCTCCTCTTTATCTTTTTTCTTTCCCTTTCCTTCCTTCTCTTTTATTTTTTATTGGGGGGGGGGGGGGGTAAGGGGGAGGCAAGTCCTTCCCCCCCCCGATCTCCTTCTTCCCTCTTTTATTTTCTTCTTCCTCTTCTTTTTTTCCCTTTCTCTCCTCTTTCCCTTCTTTTCCTTCTCTCTCTCTCTCGCCTGACCGTGTCTCTTAATTTGTACAACAAATTACAATCTAACAAAACAGGACTTTGTCTCTGGTCTGAGACTTTCATATTAAATAAATTTGTATCAGTCTCAAGGTTCTGTACTAACAACGGAACCTCTACATTGGAATATAAAGTCCATTAACAACAAAATTGTGCACACATAATATCTATACAGGCTTACAGTCAGAGGCGGCCCTCCGGGGGAGCAGGGATGCCCTAACACTTTTTCAAGTACCTCAAAAGTGTCCCTTTTTACATAGGAAAAGTGCCCCTTTTTCTTTGACAAGTTCCCATTTTCCTTTGCATGAATTGTCCGTTCTCATAAGTGCCCCTATTAATCTCTAGTAAGTACCCCTTATCAGGTACGAGAAGTGCCCCTTTTCACGTTTGATAAGTGCCCCCTTCATCTCTGATAATTACCCTATTTAAATCAGAGAGGTGCCTCTTTAACTTTGACAAGTGCCCACTTTTCCTTTGTAAAAAGTGCCCCTTCCCCTTTAAATAACCACTTTTGTACTTTGACATGTGTTCCTTTTATTTTCCAATAACTGACGTATCCCTTTTGATAAGTGTCCCCATTTCCTCTCATCATGAAACATGCCCCTAATTTCAAGCGACTCAGAGCAATTTCCCCCAAAAGCTAGCTCGCTACACTCGCTCGCATTTATAGATGATATTATTATGTTACTTATTGAAGGTCTTTTCAGTCTTCTTGGGTTTTTCCTCTTTATAAGATGTTATTTTTTGCACTGCGACCTCACCAATCTTAACAAATTTCCTCGCTCGCAAATGAATTTTCAGACCTTCACACCCAACTGCAAAGTATGTATGATGTGTAATGAGAAACAAATATTGCAATCATCTCTGATAATGTAATCACAATGTAGGGATATATAGCCTACCCATGTCTGAAAAGTGGTACATTTTTGCTTTGAGATTTCTGGCCCCAAATAGATCATGAAGCCAGAGTCAAATATACCAGCCCATTCATGTTTATCCTGCCGATTACGCCATTTTGCCTGCCTAATTTCGACTGATTTTGTTTTAAATTTATTGAAATTATTATGTATTGGGCGTCACGTGAGCCTGGGAAGCAAAATGTGAACTGAATCACTGTAAACATCGGGTCTCTCCTCCCAGAATAACTGATTGGGATTGTGCAGGTGGCCCACTACAGCGGGGTTTCCCCCTACTCTTGTACGAATACATGTACTGTCGTGCAGTGGGTTCTTAACGTGCAAAGATGGTGACTCTCCTATACACGGGGCCTCCATTTAACGTCCTATCCGAGGGACGGATATATGTTAAAACGCGGTATCAGAATGCCGATTGGAGGTCTAAGGCTTTATCGTGCAATATTATTGCATGGGGTGTTTGGAAGTTCGAGGATATCCGGGTACTTGTCATTATTGCTGTAATGCTTAGGAAATCCTTCGATACTAGACAAAATAAACGTGAAGAAGAGAGAGAGGGGGAGAGAGAGAGAGACAGAGACAGAGAGAGAGACAGAGACAGAGAGAGAGATAGACAGATAAATAGAGGAAGAGAATCAAATGGATAGAGGATACGGGTAGAGATAGTAAGCTGGGAGGGAAAGAGGGGAGAAGAGAGACAGAGACAGAGACAGAGAGAGGGGGCGAAAGAAAAGTTAAGTTTTGATAATGCTCAGTTTAAAAATATCTTCAGGATAAATATTAGCCGATGGGGCAGATCTAGCCTGTCAAACAAAACCAAAAAAGAGACAATTGTTTGTTATATATATTAATATTAGTCATTGTTTGAATACATACTACACCACCACTGATTATTAGTAGGAACCAAAGTCTTAAAATTGTGTTCTCCTGCTTCCTAGCTACTGCTAACGTTTACATTTCACAGATAGGACATACATGGCATATTCATAATTCCTGCAAAGTTCTACAGAATTTGATGTTGGCTGCAAAAGGGACATAGTAACTTTAATCCAGTGTGAGGCTTTGTAACAGGATAATAAAGCGATCCCATGACAGTCCATCGTATCACCCGGACTCCCTGCACCAAGCTGCACCATCGTTTTTTAAGGAGCACGGGGCATTTGCCCCTCCTACAAATTTTTAACCACGATAAATAAGTATATATCTTTCTTTAACAGTGAAGTGGTCAAATTAATGTAACTAAGATAAAAATCAAATCAAATCGCTCACCACTGGCACTGTTAGAAATTACACTGCATTGCCCATGTTGACAATACAAAAATAGTTTACAGCCACATGGACCATGTTCGAAATTTAAAAAAGTATAAGTCTGTATACTTTTTTTTTTTAAGGACAAAGGAGAGTCCTTCCCCTGCAATTCATTAAGGCCCGGTTCGGGAACGAATATTGTCAATGCTGAAATATATACATGATATATATAGATCACCATTGATCATCAAATCAAATTGTTTATTCTTGTTACTACTGACACGATAATATTGTACAGATATCATTAAAATGCTAGGAACCCCCCCCCCCCCCCCATTTCTCCCCTCATCGGAAGCCGAGGCTTGGATACGCCACTACAAAGTCACCAACATGCTGGCGCCTTCTGTCTCATTGCGTTTGGACTTTTTGGCGGATATTGGACTCATTCCTAACCCACGTTCACCGCGTTCAGAGAAAATGGAAAGATTTCTAGGAAATTTACCATCGCTAAGAACAAGTGGCACGAAAGGATGTGTGAGGTTATCTTCTTTTTTATTAATTAAAAAGATTAGAATGATTAAAACACCTGGTCTTACTCATTCTCTTAGAATTATAAGTTATAATCACAAGGTTTTACTTTATATGGAAATATATTTGAGCACGGACCAACAATTCTACCTAAGTATCAAACTATGGGTTGTAAGTAGTAGTAGAGTGATTTTGAGTAATAGTAACCCACTTCTTGTAATGGCCATAATTAAACTGATTGAATCTTTGTGCAGCACAAAACGTATGAACATTCGGTACAAGGGTCTGAAAATTAGACTATTACTTAGCTGATTGCAATCACTTAAGTCGATTTGATGACTAATCGTCGATATTTTCCCACTAAAAATTGTTTAAAATCTTTTACTTTTTCATGAAATTTAAGAACATAACAATAAATCATGAATACATTTTTTAAAACCATTATAACATGAATATGCATTTGGTACATTAAAGTCTAGACATTTTCATAAATGACTACATATTCCAGTGTTTGCATTACATTTCAGTTACCTAACGAAAGCATCAAAATATATTTAAACGTCAACAATTTACATTTTGCTCTAAATACACTCTCGAAAAACTGAACTAATGGAATAATGTTACTGAACTTTTATCAATATTTGGCAGTTTTAATATAGAGTTTGGATAGCATTTAATGTTTAAGTGGAAAAGAAAAAAAATCAAATACATCAGGACAACAATAAGAGTATCACTACATGCAGCAGACTCAGGAGACACCCCCCCCCCCCTCCCCCCCCCCCCCGTTAAACAAAATGAAAAATATATACTCAAGTTCATGTCGTCTTTTAAAAAGAAAAGAATCCCTTTTTCCTGAAAATAAGCATCGTAATTGCGTCTAAAATTTCGTTTTATGTCTGTGACTATTAAAATGTAAGAATATTGGTTACGAAATATATAAATCACTAGAACAAAGGTGAAATAGACTATTGCACTAAATAGACTATTATTCATTCACGAACAATGACATAATCAAGAGAACTCATGAATACTACTACACTGAGTCAAAAGAGACAATATGAGAGAGGAAGAAGAAAAAGTATCTAGTCTCGGCATTCAAACCTTTTCCTGGACTCGAAACTGTATTACAGCTTATAATGCAGCAATATTAAGGTACACTGTTTATGGATTAAAACGCATATATTATATACACACCCAATAAAAGTATCGATAATCTTTGAAGGGCGTTGCAAGGGTTTACACCGTGACCATCTTACAACTTGTAATAGGGCCAAAATATTGTTGTTGTTTTTTAAATCATAATTGAAAATGTTCCTAAATGTTCCTAAAAGTCTAGTGGCAAAATATTCATTATCAGCAACATTACAGTCCTTTTTTCTTTTCAAATATGAATTTTGCGACTGGCAGTTTTTTATTCACCCCATTCGTTGTTTACAAAGTGAGGGCCTCCATTTTTACTCAGAGAGAAAACCACATAGTATTTAGATTTAATTATAATTGCTTTCAATAAAAAACGTAGGCCTAATGGTAAACTTTTACAACTTTTTTTTCCATCAGAGAAAATGTGAACGGCGGGTTTTATTCATGCAATGCATAAATGTCAAATTATATTTGTATTGGCAGTGATTGATGTTACTTGAATCGAGAAATTCAATAGCAAACACAACTTCTAAAGGCAAGTTAGTAGCGTGAAAATGGATCGGAAAATTTAATGTGCCTGCAAACACAGACTAAAAAGTAGGCGGGGAAAACGACTATACCACTTTTGTCTCCAGGATGCTTGCTGGAATGGTACTGGTAGTTAGTTTGGTTCCAGAGAGAAGAAAAAAGAATCGCCCACGGGAAATAATCTGCGTCGTCACAAATCACCGGTCTAACTCTGGGTCACAAAAAGTTCTGTGATCCCTATAAATACAGGTCCCATTTCTGAAAGAGTATCAGTTGAAACTTAGGAACCAGCTTAGAAAAGTGGCAAAAAGGGAACAATAATAGCATCGCAGGTGAAAAAGAAGAGAGGCAAACAGCAGAACAATTATAGGTCTGGATATACTTTCACAACTTGGCAAAAGGCAACGGAGTTCGAGTGCAATATAGTTAGTGTGCAATTTGCAAGATGGAGTTCTCGGTGATTTTTGTGTGCATGGGCGTTTTGCTCATGGGCACCGCAAACGTAAGTATTTTGCCTTTCTACGATTTGTATCAATTTTGTCTAAATCTTAGCCCTTTGAAATACTTTTTTAGTTTAGGTCAAATTCTCAAAGAGTAGATTGTCAGCTCTAAAATAATATATAGCTCATCAAAACTGGACGTTCTTAATCCATTGAAAAAAGGAGGAGAATGCCCTGTCACAAAGAACGTTACCTTTATATAGAGAAAAGTGTTTTAAAAGCCTGTATTCTAACTAAACAGTCTGGCTGCCCAGGTATTGTGCAAGGTGACAAAGAAGAGATTAGATTAATATGAAGGGATTATCGGATTGTCCTGAAATTTGGCTCAACAATTATGCGTATCATGTTCTTTATTTTAGTTTTGGTATCAATGCCAAAAGCTCATTCTGATTCAAAGTTATGGGAGATTGAAAGGAGACCAGTAGCCAGGGTCTCAAAAAACACTACAAAAAGAAAATGCGACTTTGTGGTGGTTTTGTAGTACGCGGCCACATAATATTGGAATACTCAACCTTTCTTGTTATTTTTTCCAATGTTTTGACGAAGATGCCAATATTCAGTACTCGGCTTTATCATTTTAGAATCATATAAGTTTCTTCTTCATTTTTTTCCTTAAGTAATTTTCTGCTGTTTCTCTATGTTTTTCTCTTAATCGGATCAACTTGTTTGGTGGTGGCCATGTTTTGATTGTTGAAAAGTATCACGAAGGGAGCGAAAACAACTTATTCGAAACTTTTATTATTGCGGAATTATAATCACGGTATTCGGAGTATGAACAATTGTTTTGAATATAAATGAGGGCCGTTGGAAACAGCGAAACCAAATTTTTCCGAAACTCTGATTATTGCGGAATGATAATCCTGGTATTCGGAGCATGGAATATGAAAAATGCGAGCACATCTATTCTCGAAACTGATGTGTATTCAAATAAGTTGAAGATGACTCATCATGCTCAAGTGTTCTTTTCCTTATTCTCTAATGCTATCGTGAAGTGTTCTCTTCCTTATAACTCTCATCTTCTCTCTGCATGGGCTCTCTCTCTCTCTCTCTCTCTCTATCACTTCTCATTCCCTCTTCATACTCCCTCTCTTTCTCTCTCTCTCTCTTTCTCTCTTTCCCCTTTCTCTCACACAGTGACACACATTCACACTCTCACTTTATCTTTCTTTTCACAGGCGGAGTATAACTACAAGACAGGGTTTCTGAACGCGCAGGGAGTCCCCGATGGTGGGGTGAGTATATCGTGCAGGGTCGTGGAATAACATTGACCTCTCGATTCATGTGTTTGGATTCAGATTTGTAACAAGTTAACAGCATAGACACCAACCTCTATCCATCCGTCAAAAATTATGTTAACGTTGCTAAATCCCTTGTTTTTAATATGAACATATTATCATGCGTGTTTAAAGCTTAAAACAGAAACTAGAATTTCAACTTTCTATATAAGCAGGAAACAACATTATATTAGTCGGCCCCAAAACTCTCGATCACAATGCAAATCCGAAACTGAAAATGCCGACCAATTGTTATTAGATTAATAATAGTTACTAGATTATTAATAGTTCAAGTATATGATATGCCCAACGTTGTTTCGATCAAACTATATTATCATATAAAGACTAGAATTTTTAAGAAAATGAAACTATGAAAAAAGATGCGAATACTATGTAGTAGTGGATAAAGATAATTAATGATTTACAGGAAATGCATTTATAATCTGTTTTCAAATCAATATAGATATATATAATTTTATCTTCTTTAAACATGACTTATGATTTACTTGTTTGTAAATGATTATGTGTGATGTCATTCGTGATTTTGTATCTGAATAAAGATTTTATTACAAGAAAAAAAAATCATTATATCACCCTACACCCCCTTTCCATGGAAAGCTAGGCATTTTTTCTGACTTCACAATAACCGTGGTATAAAAATAAAAAAATCTGCAGAGAACAATAATCACAGAGTCAATGAGTTAAAATACATTTTACGATGCGCTTTTCAAGAGATATAATGGCCGCAATTTTGGTAAGCCTCTATAGTCTCACTTTTTATGATCTGATATGATGTTTCTGGGAAGTTTTTCTCGCTATTTTCCTCCAACATGAGACCCTCAAAATGTTACACTCATTAAGAAATGATATACACAATAAGCTACATTAAAAAAAAAAAACGATTGTTTCGGTTTGTATTGGTTGGTTTATAATCATCGAACATGTAGCTAAAGCCGGGCTGAAGTTGTTTAATTTACAGAGTAAAAAGTACATGTTGACATATGAAATTGTCTTATTCTACATAATGACGTCTGTATAATTATTATGTGAAAAACGTGGTATAATATAAACAAAATCTATACATTTTCTTTTTGTTCTTTTTTTTTATCAGATGGATGTTGTACCGCCATCATTCGAAGGTGAGTTACATAATATAATCTGCTTGCACATAACTCTGTTTTGTATAATTGAGTCTGTGATTGTATTATTGTGTTTCTATTGATCAGTGTATCATAAATTTATATATCTGATATTATTGAAGATTAGAATGGATTGCCCGATCTTCTTGAATATGGAAATAGTAAAGTTAGAAAATGCAGTTTAACGTCAAGTACATGGGAATTAACCAATACCTGCATAAACTCTCACCGCTTTCTTGCAAAATTCGGTGATTATTTAAAAATTCGACAGGCATTATTAATTGTTTATTTTAACTGGCTGTCAACTCGAAATTATTCCCTTATGCAATTAGTTAACCTAATTATGTAGGTCTTACCCAAATGACTCGGTAAATATTGTACAGTAACATAAAAGGGTTATCCTAATTCCTTGGTATTACAAAGTGAACCAGCTCGGTCACAACATATCACCCATATATACAGTGAGGTATTGACGATGTTTAAACACCTTTTTCCCTAACATTCAATGAATATCAAGTCTTCACGTTTTTTTATTTTCTTCTTTTTTATTCATTTTGAAATACAGAAATTCGGGCTTTTGGCACTGCAAATAGTGGTGACGCATTTACAAACATTATGGCAAGAAATATAGCTATAAACGAAACGGGTGAGTATCTTAATTCGTACCTTCTCTTCTCTCTCTTTCTCTCTCTCTCTCTCTCTCTCACTCTCTCTCTCTCTCTCTCTCCCTCCCCCCTCTCTTTCTCTCTCTCTCTCTTTCTCCAATCTCTTATGCATTCTCATCTCTCCCTTTTTCATTCTCTCATTTCCTCTGTTGCTAGGTGGGACAAACATGGCTTGTCTAACCCAACAACACGTAATATATTTAATTTGCATTCTGAAGATTGAAATACAATTATTCGTATAGGTGAATGAAATATTTCGTATCGAGGCATTTAAGTATAAATTTGTATAAAATCATTTCGAAGTAAATCTATCACCTTTCCCATTCCATGCTTTTTTCGATACCAGTAACCTTAACTTCCTATCTTTTTTCACGTTTTGCTTCAGAGGTGTGTCTCGAGCAGGGGGATATTCCCGTCCCATGTAACAGCACCGGTCGAGCTAAACGAAACGCTCTCCGTGATCGTGGTATGAGATGGGTAAACGGTGTGGTTCCATACGAAATCGACAACCGATACGGTAAGGAAATCATTGACACCGCCTTGCGTTTAATGGTAGCATGCAATAGGCCGTTTTCGAAGTGTTACTGCAAGCATATTTTTTTTGGGGGGAGGGGAATTGCAAGAGGCCCCGGTAGGAATGAAGATACACTGGGATATATCAATTGCAAGTAACCTATATATATATATATATTATGTCCTTGCTTTATAATGTAACTGTACTTTAATATCTAGTTGACACAATGACATAATGATTTGGTGAAAGTGAGATCCGATGATACGGAATTCCGATACTTCCTGCGTGATAAAACAATGAGGTCATACTGTTTCACCAACCCTGTGCTGTACAGGGTTGGTGAAACAGTATAGGCTGTTCTGGAATTCCCAGTTCTAAAATGTCATGGTCACCACGTTCAATTGTTTTATAACTATTAGGTTAGCCTCATAATGTTATGACTAATACAAAGAGTTACAGTTCATGTTTCATCATTTGCATTTCATAAGCAAACATCTTCAATGCTCTTCTAGTTTTCATACAAAACCATTGGATGAAGAATGCAGCGAATGATGAGCACGACACAGCACCATTATGAAGTAGCCGTGTTAAATTCCACTCGATATCTCGCCATAATATAAAAACTGTAGCGGTCCACAAAACACAAAACTGTTAACATCTCATTTCATTACAAGCATACAGTGTATACATTTGTATTTGTATCATACATTACAAGCATATATTTGTATTTGAATCAATTTACTTATCTTTTTCATATTTTTCGATGGAGCAGATTACGGTACTCGCGCTCGCATCACGAGGGCTATGGAGCGTTACCATGAAACCACTTGCATCCGATTCGTACAGAGAACAAGAGAAACAGACTACATTTATATCTTCCCCGGTAACGGGTAAGTGGAGCGATTGTATGACATTTTGTTCTAGATTCCTAAATTGAATTCTTGTTTCGAAAAGTTAACAATGAATTATTGGTATTCTGTATTTGTATATGGTACAAGACCAGATACTATCCATCTTCTTATTTCCCTATAAAACCGTTCTAAACGAGTATTCACACCACATCCCTGTTGAACACGCCCACATATTCAGCACAGACCGCATGCCTTTGCACACACACACAAAAAGATTTATATTGCATAGGCCTAACTTTGAAATTACCTTTTTGGGTTATTACACACTACGATGAACACATGCAGGGATGGCGAAACATTTAATAATAATATTATATATGTAATAATAATATTAGAACTATTTACTGGAAACTCATCTTACGAGCCTTATAACATAATTGCCTTGAATCTTTGCTAATCAGGTGTTATTCTCTGGTCGGCCGTGTCGGGGGTCAGCAGCAGGTTTCTCTGGGAAATGGATGCACTACGAACTTGGGTACGATCATTCACGAACTCATGCACGCCATCGGATTCCACCACGAACAGACGCGAACAGACCGCGATACATACGTCTACATCTACTTGGAAAATATCATCCAAGGTAAACGAGGGATCACTGTAAATGGGTTCAGGATGGGGTTATCATGACTGTGGTGCACGTAGGGTGGCGGATACAGGATTTTGGAATGAAGGGGTTGCGTACTCCCAGTTCCCCCCCCCCCCTAAAAAAAAAAAAAAAAAAAAAACTATTGCCTTTTGTGGGCTGGGGATGATTGGGAACGTGCATTGTTGGACAATATTTTTTAAAAAGATCGAATTCAAAACGTAATTCAAGTAAATGTAGTCTAAATTGCCTCCATGTCTAATTGAGTGCTGATTATAGCCCTAGACTCTGAAATAGTGATCCAAAATACTCGAAATGTCACATTCAGAAAAGGTGTTATGTACAAATGTACCTGTATATACACACATCAATGTAATCGTCAGAAAGAGACATGGTAAGAATCAATAAATCAAGTCAATTAAGATGCATTAGTGCAATAAATAAAAATTGTAAATATCATTTATGGATGGTTATTTGTTTGTTATCTTAACAAAGCACTAGTTCCTTCGTAAAGGGCGTGGCAGATGAAAAGCAGTCGTGGCTGGATTATTGATGTTGGTATAGTAAATAACATTGAATTATTTTTGTAGATGTGATGGCGCGACAGCGTGATTATTAATGTGATTCGGACTTGGCAGATAGTAGGCCTATATACAAGAAGTTTTCAACTTGAAATCAGTCCATGTAATCAAACTTAAAAGATTATGAATGAATATCGAATCGAAATCAACTCAAATATTCATCTTCTTCCACGTTACAGGTCTTGCATACAATTTCGACAAGTATGAACAAACCTACATCGACCACCTCGGTACCCCATACGATTTGTTCTCCGTCATGCACTACCACATGACCGCGTTTTCATCGAACGGGCGGCCGACCATCGTCGCTCGCGACCAGAGATTCCAGCTCGACTACCGTTCCGACTTCAGTGACAACGACATCAACAAGATCAAAATCTACTATGAATGTGGTAAGTTTGATAAGAGCGGTGCCAAGTTTCAATTTTCAGACACATTTTAAAAAAGACGTTGCTATATATTTTAACAAATCCGTCCGTCTTCAATCCTAATGATAATTAATACCAAAATAAGAAAAGATAATGTCACCTCTTTGTCCTCTCTCTCTCTCTCTCTCTCTCTCTCTCTCTCTCTTTGTATGTCTGCGACCTCCTTCCTTCCTCTGATCTCTCTCTCGTTCTAACTCATTCTCCTTTGCCCTTCATTTGAATATGGAATACCATGTTCACTTTAGTCAATTATTGACTTTTCAATAGAATATTCTTATATCAACTACCGGGAACAATTTATAATAAAACTGGAAGAAGAAAAAATTAAATGTATCAATAGTATACTTTGCAGTATCAAGTGCGTTTCTAACAAAAGCGTAAACAAATGAATCGGATAAATAATTATGTGTTTATTTTCTATTTTCCCTTTATCCTCTGCAGACGGTCCCGATCCCACGTGTAAGTATTTCTTTCTTTTTTCATCTTTCTTTCCCCCTATTTATGAAGCTACTCTTCTTGCTCCATATAATAACCGTCGAATGTAAATCATATGAAAATCTTTTTCCACCAAAATGTTAAATCCACAACATTTAGTATCTTCCTGTAGAGATAACATTTTGCTTACCAGGTTTTTATCAGAGGAAATCAAGAGACAGTAATAACAACAAAATAGCAATGATGATCATATCAATGATTCATTAAAGGGGAAATTCACCCTAATTTTAAGTTGGTATTATTAAAAGCAACAATTCCGATTAAAAAAAGAAAGTTATGAATTTTTGAAGTTGCGATCAATCAAACACAAATTGGCAACTCTGTGAGATATTTTTTTTTTTTTTAATGTGTTATAGTGAACAATCAAAAAACAATCACAATATTTAGAAGTTATTATAAAAAGATTACAAAAAAGCAGTAAAACGTCACGAAAAGTTAATTTACACTAAGACTCTGTGACGTATCTTACGAGCTCCCCTCCCATTTGCTCATTAATTTACCCTTGTTTGTTCTTACTCCTATAGTACCAGAGGAAGTTGATTGCGTTGATAGTAATCAGAACTGTCCGGGTTGGGCTGATGCTGGATACTGTGCTACTAACTCCTGGATGATTGCCAATTGTAAGCTCAGCTGCGCAGTCTGTGTCACGCCGGTTGACCCTACTCCTACTCCTAATCCTACAGGTCAGTCAATGATATTTATTTTGTTTGTTAATTATTATTAGTTTTGTAGTATTATCATGATAAGTAATTTCATTATTATCCAAATGTCATTGTTATTATTTTCATCCATGTTTTTCGATATCAAAATCAATGTTATCTTGCACCATGATGACTATATGTTGTTGTTTAATAATGTTGATATTATGTAAGTGAAGTACAAAGCAGAACACAACGTTTTTCATTATTACTATCAGACATTTGTCAATAAGAACTAATTAAGACAAAATCAGATTTGTGATATATTCTTATCAGTGGCTTTGAGTATCTATCTTCTTTCATCTATCTTTCTCATGATTGTCCAGACTGCAAGGACATGAACGATAACTGTGCTGGTTGGGCTAATGCGGGCGAGTGTCAAGCCAACCCATCATGGATGTTGCCCAACTGTCCCGTCAGTTGCGATCAGTGTACCGTCAGTCCCGGTGGTGAGCAAAAAAAAAACTTGTCATCATTGACAAATGACAATTTTCGTTATAAGCTACTGAAATCATTGCTTCTGATTGGTTATCAGCAGATTTGTCACTGATATTTTGTATTTGTCATTGAAAAAAAGGCTTTGTGAAATACCCTCCTGGCTACTTATGAACGCAAGGCCGTGACTGATTATTGTTGCTTTTGATATTTTTGTAAGGAATCAAAATTATGGGTCTTAGTTTTAGTAACAATTATATTACAAGCTTATATTAATTTAAAAGGGTTTAATTTCATTCATATCTTGCTGGTCAGGATTCAATTTTCATGATGATGATAACATTTCACGATGATGACTTGATTACGACAAGATTTCACGATGATGAGTACATTACGATTATATTTCACAAGGGTGACTGTAGTTTGACAATAAGTAAATCATGATGATGGGTAACTTTGATGATGATGACTAAAATAAATGTCTTGATGATGACTATATTTCATGATGTTCATCCAGAAGTAATTATGGGGAGTAAAATCGAACAATGCAGACTTTCAAATCAATGATTTCGTCCCAGAATCAAGTCTCTTTTGAGCAAAAACAATCAGAACAACAACAAAACGTATTCGATTTTTTTATTTTTTATTTTAAGTATGTAATAATTATGTCACATCAAAATATCAGGCTCATTAATTTTTGTGACAATTAATTTTTGATGTTGGTGTAATCTATAGTAGGTAACTATAATTGGCATTGACTACATCCTATATTCTGGTTAATATATATTTAATATTATATGAGATTGGTTAGGAGCATGTTGGTGACAGTTGTGATATACAAATTTACCAAAATATGTTCCTATGTTTATGTTTATTAAACAGAAAACTGCATAGACACGAATGATAATTGTGCAATTTGGGCCAAGTATCGACAGTGCACCGAAAACCCTGGCTACATGCTCGAATTCTGTCCCCGTTCCTGTGGGCAATGCGCTGGTAGCGGTATAATGGAAAGTAAGTACATTTTGTATTATAGACTACGCGTCGGAAATAGATATTTCTTTCTGATAAAAGAAAATGAATATTTAACTTCATTTTTATTTTTTTCTTAATTTATCCTAAACGCATTCTTCGGCCCAATCCGCCATTTGATTTTTTCGTGTTTTTTTAGTATAATACTTTAGGTTACCCACTGAGAACCAAAAGGTCGTTGATGTATTTCAGATACACCCTCCAGCCGTGGAGATATTGTGTGCTGCAATCTTCTTTTGAAACGTTGCATTGTTGATTTGAAATCAATTTAGGGTACCGTAGAAAATCATTTTAAACGTACAGTATTTTTTCGACCTTGTTTCTACATTTTCTGTTTAAAGATTTGTTTAATATAAATAATAATGTTTAATCGAACATGACAGATTGAACCCCATGGATAGTTTACCCACCCCCCCCCCCCCCCCCCCTCCTCCCCCTTCACTCCCTCCTTGTCCTGTCCCATGTTTATCAAGTTCTGGATAAGCTTCTAATTAATTCCTGCATAGTCTCTATCAAAATGATTTCAATACCCATTTCAGTGGCCTCGTGCAGACGGTACGGTACGTTCAATCAATATCATAATCAGCTATTCGATCTCTGATTTACATTTTATTTTCCTTTCAGCTTGTGAGGATTTCAATGACCAATGTGCAGACTGGGCAAGTACGGAGCAGTGCCAGCTGAATCCGGGTTACATGAACTACGAGTGTAGGAAGAGCTGTTCACTCTGTGCTGCCAGCTCGCCTTTGGAACTGCTACCGCAAAGTAAGATCACTAGCAATTTATTTATGATAGGCAATCAATCTAATTACAGTTTGAAGAATATATTTCAGCCAAAACGTCATGGAGTTCACGTCTTAAAGTCATTAGATTAAGACCCAATGTTAAATAGCATGCAGAATTAAAACAATGATGCAAACGGATATTGCTTCATTTTTCCATTTTCCCTGATAAGTTAAAGCTTTGGTTTGTCTTTGTGTCTCATTATCTCAGATAAGTATTATAACTGATGATGTTAAAGTAAAGATTACTTGTCCTGAGTTTAATTCATTCCCACATAATACACTTTTGTTTAATGCCCCCTCCCCTTAAATTGGGGATGCACTTAGACTGCGATTCTGCCATGGAATATGTGCGTTCGGCCCCTATTTTGATCAATTGCATGGCTCTTCAACAACATGGACTGCCCTCTCCCCCCCCCCCCCGATAATTTTATTGGAGCAACACTTTGTTTGGTGTGTTATTCAGATGCTTCGCGATAGACCAAATCAACATTTTACTGCTTTCGATTTATAGGCCTACTGTACACCCCCCCCCCCCCTTCCCCCTCCCCAAAGAGTGAAATATGCCTACATATACAAAACATATAATATAATTTTTGAAAAAATAATCTCTAAGCCCCTCAAATTAATTAACATTATTTCATCCTTTATTTGCTCTCTTTTTTCTGCAGCTCAATGCCAAGACACGAGTGGTTACTGTACTGTGTATGCTGAGGATGGGATGTGCGAGTCGAAGGCCGTGTACATGGGCCAAGTTTGCCCCGACACCTGTCGGATGTGCCCCGGCAAGATCTACGCCGATAGTGGGTCTACTGAACTTCGATCCTTATACGGTTTCCTTGGCGCCCTTGTTATCTCATTTTTTGCTCGTAGATTAGCTCTGTAAAAGAATAATAATAGTACTAATAATAATAATATTGGGTTCTTGTATAGCGCTCATGTCAGTCAGATTTGACCCTCCTGGCGCTCCCGATTATTACCCTGGCTTTAGCACGGCTGCCATACGGCGCTCTAGCATTTAAAGAAATAAATTGAAGAATCCTTTAAAAAAAAAAAAAAAAAAAGTATATTAGCTCTGTCATCCAGTCTTTTGGGTGTACTAGTATCTTCACTTCAGTTCAAACCTGAAATGTTTATTACTAGTTCTGCGGTCAATTACAATTGGACTGTTGATTTAGTGCAAGAGCTGCAGAACTTGCGGAATCATAATCATAAATAAGATTTCAGAGACGTTAAGCTTATTTTTTAACTGCTTTATTTCACCAAAATATGGTAAAGCTTATCACTATCGTCAATTTTTAATGTTAAAAAAAATGGGGTCAAGTTTCTGTCATAATTTTGTAACATATTTTTATTTATCTATTTATTCAATTTTGTTCCTTCAACATATTTTGTATTTGCATTTTTCTTGTAAGTAAGAGTACTTTTTCTTATTTATTAGGTCAACGATATTACCTGGCAAATAAGCCAAGTAGTATAACAGTGTATATATTAATGATTGGCGTGTAGACCTACGATTTGCACATAATTAAGATTTTGAAGATTTACAATTTCAGTACAAATTATATCACTAAAAGTACTTAAACTATAAACACAAAATGAAAAAGAGCCTGAAATTATGAACTGTACTAAGGCTATGATTTATTCGTATAATCATGTAAAAGCACGTTGCAAAACAAAATCAGTGCTTGTGTGTGAACATCTAGAAGTTGCAACTGTTGATATTTATATATATAGTGCCAACGAATATATTAAGAAACTGATATTGTGCTAGACACAAACATGATGTAATTTATATTTGTTATTTTTTGTAATGAAATTGTTTGAATTAAAAATATATTGCCTAATTAAATACTATTCTTGCTCCTTGTCTAATGTCGTAGTCGAATGGTGTAAAATAATAATCTACATCACTGTGCAATGAGCGTATAAATAGGTGTGTCGATTTGGGTGAAAGGAAGGAAGAAAGGAGAGGGGTAATGGGGAAAAAAGATGCTATGTCGTGAGTGTGTGCTTCCAAATATGAGTCCCCCCCCCCCCCCCATCCGACACACACTCTGAATTAGAATTGGTGCCACTAAACCTGAGGGTATATGAAAAGCTGATTTTGTAGCAGAAGGGGGCAAAGTATAAGAGCAAAATACAGCTACCATTGTATTTGGTAGTAGTATTTTTTTGGTGGTTGTTGTTGGTGGTGGGGTTAGTGGTGATTATAGTAGTGGTAGTGCTGGTGATGGTATAGTAGTGGTACTGTGCAGGCGCGGATCCAGCCGGCAGCAGGGGAGGGGGCCAAAAAAGAGCTCATTTCGTGAGAAAATATTGAGCGGCGAAACAGCAGGCCGGTGAATAAGCGGGGGGGGGGGGGGGTGTAAGAGGCACTTTTTTTCTTTCTTTTTTGGCCAATTTTTCCTGGAAATGTTAGCGTCGACTCAGCCAGCCGGTGAATAAGCAGAGGGGGGGGGGGGGAAGGATCATTTTTTTTTTTTTTTTTGCCCTCTAAAATTTGCAGTTTTTTTTTTTGCCTCGAAAATTTAAAACTCGTGTAAGTGTTGGTCGCAGTATTGATGATGTGGTGTCGGTCGTTCCGGTGGTGGTGCATGGTGGTGGTATAGTGGTGGTTTGTAGTGGTGATATTTAGTAACGTTTGTGGTGGTGATGGTGGTGATGGAGGTGCATGGTAGTAGTGATCCGTAATGTTGGCAGTTGTTGTGGTGGTGTATAGCCGATGGTGGTGTATAGCCGATGGTGGTGGTACGTAGCTAGTGGTGTTACAGGGGCGGACAGGGGCGGATCCACGGGGGGCCGACGGTCTCGGCCCCCTGACAAAAGAAGAGATTATTTGTTAAAGATGGTAACGTTAATTTTACCTTTTTTAAAGGTAAAGACCAGTAATGGTCATGCGATTGCATTGTGAAAGAAACGTTGTGGAATCGATCAGAAAAGGTCGATCATCTAGCATCTAGCATCTGCAAGGTTCTGGAATCATCAAAATGATAAGAAATTTGGCTCATTCTTCGTAAAGTTACAAGCACTATACACAGAAAGATGTATATGGGACTACCCTATCTCTCTCACCAGACCATGAGAGAGATAAATTTACCAAATATATGAATTAGTAGGCGGTTTCCCGGCAAAGTTTTTATCATCATGTATTAGTCAAAACATATTCTTTCACATGATTGGTAATGAGAGCTTCCATTTCATTTTTTGAAATTGGGGCGTTGCCAATACTGGTCTTTACCTTTAAACAAAAAAATGTGGGGGGGGGGGGAGGTGTTGAGAAAAAAATTAATGCCTACCCCCTCCCCCCTCTCATTATTTCCCTTTTTATCCCCCAAAACTTGATTTCCCCATGCCTTTGCCCAGGTTGTGTGACGATTTTGTATCATATTGCGTGCATGACATTTCACAAAATCTTTTATGAACTTTGAAGAGTTGATACTATTTTCTGAATATTGTATATTCATAATCATTGATTTGTTTATAAATAGTTTATCAAAACTCAAATTTTTCATGATTTAACTGAAAAAGTAACTATGATTAGTGCATCCTCATAAATAACATATTACTATCAATATAACTTTGGATCCTGGTGTGAGGAAATAAGAAGTGTAGGGGGGAAATACGAAATTTACATTATCAATATAAAGAAAACAATTAGTGGATAGTGAGGCAATGACGTCACAGACTCATAAGTAAGTTTCCAATTTGTCTTGTGATTTTTACGGTTTTCATGTAATTAAAAATTCATAACTTTTTTATTAATAGTAATCCGATTTTGCAAAAACTTGTTTTGATTGGTTTGTCTGATTTTTCTGCTTTATCTAATGAAACTATGAAAGTAAGTTATTTTGGAGTGGACTTGTCCTTTAATGTTGCGACCGAAAGACGAAAATATTGAAGAGTTGAATAAATTCGAAAGAGGAAAATATTGAAGAAATTAATCAATCAAAAGGACAAACATATTGAAAAGATGAATATATATTGAATTGATGAATATATTGAAAAGATTAATAAATTAAAAATAGTGATAGGATGAACATATACAATGATGAATATATCTAAAAGACGAACATATTGAAAAGATGAATATATTAGAATGTCAAACATAATGAGAAGATAAATATATATGCTGAAAGATGAATATATTTATTCAGAGATAAGATAAAGAATAAGCATGAATATATTCCATTTTGGCTTGCCATACATACCGAATTTACATCTGCAGACCACAGAACTCTGTGCTGCAGACAGACATGCTCATCCAGCTTTGGAAATCCCACTAATGAAAGGTACGCTACGATAATGATGGTAGAATTAGGGCATCTTCCCAGAATGTTGTTAGTTAATGCGTTTCAGTGTTTGTTACGGATTTAACCTTCAAGCTTAATCTAGAATCAAGATCTAGACATAGGCATGTTGTAGATTGGTATAATCCAGACCCACGCATTGGTATTCATGTCATGCTGGGCCTAGGCTAAGCTTCTTGAGCTTTGCTGCATGCTGTGCTGTGGCATGCACTGGCAAGAGCTAAGAGCTGGACAGTTCCTTGTGTGCGATTCACCTGGTAAAATTAACCCTAACGAAGGTTTTTTGCAAAACATTAATGATGTGAGATGTATGAGACTTATTATATTAAGGTAATGACTCTAAGGATTCGAGACCTAATTAGACCTAGCCTTAAGGGCTCTCTCGAAATATTTTTTAATGATATTATTCGAGAGAGCCTTAACTGGCTCCCATACCCCTGCACGGAGAGTATGTAAACAACATAAAAAATGTGTCCAAAATCACACTTTCCGGCACCCGACCAATATTGGACAGTGGCTTTGATAAATTTTGTCGTAGTTTTGGTCTTAGATCTAATTACCGCCTTATTTTCAAAATCGGATCTGAAAATAACAAAATAAGAGCAATTTTCTTACCAGATCGATACAGCTCAACTTCCTTTTCACGTGTACCGTGTGAATTCACGATGTCTACACAATGGTGATGACCTCTGACTGGCACTTCCGTAATTGTGGGTAAATTGTGCTGCTTCCGTATAATGCGCTGTATGAGTGTTATTCAGCGCATTATACGGAAGCAGCACATTTACGAAGTGCCAGTCAGAGGTCATCACCATTGTGTAGACATCGTGAATTCACACGGTACACGTGAAAAGGAAGTTGAGCTGTATCGATCTGGTAAGAAAATTGCTCTTATTTTGTTATTTTCAGATCCGATTTTGAAAATAAGGCGGTAATTAAGACCAAAACTACGACAAAATTTATCAAAGCCACTGTCCAATATTGGTCGGGTGCCGGAAAGTGTGAATTTGGACACATTTTTGATGTTGTTTACATACCTCTCCGTGCAGGGGTATGGGAGCCAGTTAAGGCTCTCTCGAATAATATCATTAAAAAACATTTCGAGAGAGCCCTTAAGGCTAATTAGACCTATCTGATATTAAATTAATAACAACAAAAAACTAAATTTGGTTTTGTTTCGAAAGCCAAATGTATGATTAGAATAAGAAGAGAATCTAGCTCTATTTTACTAATTACTAATTTAGATAAACTTGTTTGTGAAAATGTATAAAACTAGAGTTTATGTCAATCCTTTCTCCTTCATGTTGTGTAGGATAATCTTCACGAACAAGTCCCAAGACATCGTCCTTTCAAAGGAGAAACCATGGCTACAACCTTGCATTATCATCTTCTTCCTTTTCGTCGGCTCCTGCAGAACATGAGCAGCATACAGAGAGGAATGTCATCCATGCCTCCAAGGAGAAAGAAGAATCTGAGTGAGAAAAAGCTGGTATGCATCTTAACTTTGAACATAATAAAGCCCCAAAAGCAATGATGCAAACTGGTCTAATGACAAAGGAAGAGTATGCCTCATGATTTGCATCCTCATCAGTTACTGATCAACCATGCTCAAGAGAAATTTGAAGAAAGATTTAGATCAGTCTATTATGGGGAAAAAAGGATAGATTTCTTACAAAAAATTATAGAATTATTCTTCACCTCTTTGAAACCTCAATTTCATCTTAAATAAGTGTCGGATAATATTGACCTACCGTAGTTGAAGGTTAATAAAGCAATAACAAGCATGAGAGCAATTTAATCCAACAAACTAACATTACTGAACTGCAGAGAAGTATATATGAGTATGACCTGCTGTTGTGGGTATCGAAAAGTCGAAAAGAGATTTATTATTTCACCTACCTAGGTTAACATTATTAGCTGTGACTGAGTAGTGGTTTATGGACACCAGGATATTCATCCCCTTCACTGTAGGGAGCAATTATCTAAGTTGACTCGTTCATGAAGTAAAAATGTTCACACGAGTAGTATTGAGAAAATTGACAAATCACAAGACAACATCTAGATAAGAACATTTGGTCAACTGGCCTATGCCCATGCTGTAAGATTCATTTCACATTTGCTCAGGCCAAATATAGTGGGATGTTAGAAAGTGTAATCTTATGTTTGTTCTTCTCCCAATCATGGCAGTCCAAGCATTTTGTTGACTGGAGACGGGTACGAGTAGCTGGAGGTAACGGAGGAGATGGATGTGTGTCTGTACGCAGAGAAGCTCATGTAGAGTTTGGTGGCCCTGATGGTGGAGACGGTGGAAATGGAGGCCACGTTATTCTTGAAAGTAGGTATTTAATTATCCTCTCAACCAAAAAATGTATTTTTTGTTGCATGATATCTTTAGCTATTTGACCATTTTTTTTCATAATCTATTTACATTGATGAATATTTCTTCTTTGCTATTATAGTAAGTTCCTGTCTCATTTCATTATTTTGAACTTACTTTGTCAACTATGTTCTTTATTGTGTGAAATAATTGATGTGAAATGGAATAAGTTCAAATCATTAATTGTGATGAAAGGTTTCATTAATAATCGAATTTATTTTTAAAACTGTCGAGAGTGCTTGAAAACTGAGTGAGCTAATTGATCATTTTCTTAATGCATCTGAGTTGATAAATCCATCTTCTCTGATATCATAGTGATGAGAGGTTTCATTAACAGTTGGTTTTATTTAAAAAAACAAGATTTAGCATTGACAAGATGTTTGCTGTGTAGGAATATGACCAGAACACTTTTTTAACTGTACCAGTTTCTGAACTGAGCTGTAAAATGAGCTCAGTGATTGACTGAAGAAAACAACAGTGCTTATTATAAAGATGAGCTTGACAATGCAATTTCCATCTTTCATTTGATTTAGTAAGTTGTAATGAAAAAACAAGCAGCAAGATGTCTATAATTGCACATCTAAATAAGAAACTCTTGTTGTTCCATCATTTTTATGACATTTGTTTTTATGTAAAATTATCTTCTTTTTTTTCTTCTTTTTCTTCTTCTACCTCCTAGGTGAGCAGAGTGTGAAGTCACTAGAGCGTGTCCTTCCGCTTTATCGAGGAGAGGCGGGAGGAAAGGGGAAGAGTCAGAATCGTCATGGACGGAATGGCAAACACAATGTCATTAAAGTAAATTTGCTCTCTATTTTCATGTTAAAATCATTTAATATATGATAACATGATAACATGAAGTTTGAAGGCATTGTTTAAAGATATTAAATCTGAGATGCATAGCCCTTACGTGTTATCAGTGTTTGTGATATGGTGTCATATTGAAGCCCCCCCAAAAAAAAATCGCTTCAAAATCACGAAGTGCCTCAAAAAGTATAAGTCTTTGAGTTACCGGTTTTACCATACCGGTACTCATTTTCCCCAATAGACTGTAGTGTTATAAAAACTTTTAGGAAAACAACAAAAAACAAGAAATTTTCATTTCCAATCATGAATATCTTGATAATCAGATAGGCGAGCGGCTTGTAAAAGTCATGGGGTTCCTGACTGACCTAAAGGTTTATGATTATGATTGCAGCATGAGCTAAATCCAGGATTTTGTTTCAGAATCTGAGACAAAGATACCCAATCCCTTCAAAGCAAATACATACATTTTGCAGTTTTAATAAAGAATTCACAAAGTACCTGTGGCCTTTCACAACTCTGTGTACGATGTTGAATGTTATTATTTATTCCAGTTAGGAGAATAGTGAGTTAATGATTATGATTATGCATAGAGTTATGGAGGGAATCTTATGTTACCTAATTAGTGGTAAGATGGACCACAAATTAACACTATTTATTTATTTTGTTTGGTTTGCAGGTTCCTCTTGGTACTTTAGTAAAAGAAAATAATGTTATCATCAAGGACTTAGAAAATGAACACGACATGGTGAGTAACATTTTTTTTTTATCCCCTTCCGGTTTTGTCTTTGCCTGAGATAATTTAGCATTCATTTTCTTCACCATCAAAAATCACCACGATAGCATTACTTCCCAGTAGTCTGAATTCAAAGATCCCCTTTTATTTATGAAAATGTTTGTTGGTAATTTGAGAGTTGTGCTGGTCATGTCGGCTCCTTATGTTATTTTAGTTCTTAGTACCGGTATTATTATTTGTGTAACTATATAATACATGTTGCTTCCATTCACTAGAAGCCTTCAAATCATATTAAGCAATGAAATTGAATTGATTATGAATTCAAGTTCATCATTGAAACCGTGCATAAAACCAAAAAAATTCAGCATTCTTGAAGCTCCCTGTTGTGGCATACATAATTAGTTAACAACAATTGGTATAAAATTGCTGAAAACTCCAGAAGATTCCTTTGACCTACCTTGACCTAAGCCGTCCACACCATCTGGGAGATGTGTGATGGCTTCTGCTTCATGACCTCAAGCCAGATCTTCCTATCTTTTGATGTTCTGGTCGCTTCTGTAAGGGATCCAGTAGCACAATCAGCTTTTACAGATTCCTATTTGCATTCTATTAAGGTTACCTTCATGCTTTTGTTGTTTTAGTTTATGCTGGCTGCTGGTGGTGAGGGAGGGCGTGGTAACCGATCCTTCATGACGGCTCAGCACAAGACCCCTATGATGGGTACATGCGGGACCCCGGGGGAGGAACGAGTGCTCCACCTGGAGCTCAGGACCATGGCTCATGTAGGTCTGGTAAGTCGTTGACAGATGGATCATTTCATTTCCATGCACAAACAATATATATGCTTGTTGTACACTGTGCACCAATTACAAATATATTGTTAAGTTTCATTGTTTTATTATGTACAATGCAATCCCATGTACTTTATTTTATATTGTTGGAAATGGAAATAAACGAAATTTTAAAAAAGAAAAAAAGAAAAAAAAGAATGAAATACAGTACTCTCGTCATAATTGGGTAAGGCTTGGAGGAGGCGTTTTGTTAACCATATTGGGGGAATGTTTATATGGAATAAATAGGAGGTGTTCAAATCTTACCCCACTAGCAGAAGTGTCTGTTTATCGTTACTCTATCGTGCAGAGACTATTGG
Organism: Strongylocentrotus droebachiensis; assembly: GCA_035222895.1. Taxonomy (NCBI): domain Eukaryota; kingdom Metazoa; phylum Echinodermata; class Echinoidea; order Camarodonta; family Strongylocentrotidae; genus Strongylocentrotus; species Strongylocentrotus droebachiensis. The sequence goes on from JAVYIG010002885.1 coordinate 120,147, forward strand.
AGTACAATAAGTGCACAAAAAAAGAGAAGAAATGCTATCGACTGGTATCTAAGGATATATGAAGGAAACTTGGTTCCAGCTTTAATAATACTTGCCACATTAGTTGATGGTTTAATTATACAGAATGGGTCTACAATCAAACTTCAAATGTACTGGGAGAATGTTGAACTAAACGTCTGACGCTGGCACTCATCTTACTTAAGTCCCATAAAAGCATGAAGATTAAAATAAACAAAGAAAAACATGTAGGGGATGTGAATTTGAATGGAGAATCAGCCTATATTTTACAGGTTCCAGTAATTTAATACCAGTAAACTGTTTGGATAGAGAGGATAATTTTATCTTTACCCATTTCATACTTCAAGGTATGGTAGATAATAGCATTTTTTTTTTTTTTTTTTTTTTTTTTAAAACTTTCAGATTGGTTTCCCCAATGCTGGAAAGTCGACCCTCCTGAGAGCGCTGTCCAGAGCAAGGCCTGCCGTGGCGGCCTACCCATTCACCACACTCAATCCACATGTTGGCATGGTCATTTATGATGATATGGAGCAAGTTGCAGGTTAGCGTACAGACATATCAAACTCACTGAGCCGAAGTCAGGCCATTTATATTCTGGACATACATTGTTTGTTTGTTTGTTTTGTCACAGTCATTGTCTTTTCTTAGTTTTTCTAGAATTATAAATGGATGAGCTATTTTCTACACAGTCACCTTTAAGTTTTTGTAGCCGTTCTGATGTCGTTCTTAAGGAATGCGTTTGATTCTGATCATGCTGTTGTTCATATCCAAAAGTTAAGAAAGAAGAAAGCAAATTATTTGTATCCATGTAAATATGATTTACTAGAAATTTAAATACTTCTCTATTAGAAAGAATCACATTTATCATTCCTGCCAATCATCAAGGTAAATGAAACAGTTTAAAAATTGCTTGTATACCTCAATCAAGAACTAGTACCGGTAATGTAGAATGAAATGTGGATATGACAGTTACTTCTCATCATGCCTCTCTCTCTCTCTCTCTCTTTTATAGTTGCAGATATTCCTGGTCTGATCAGAGGTGCTCATCAGAACCGAGGCCTGGGCCACTCTTTCCTGCGTCACATCGAGCGATGCCGCTGCCTCCTGTACGTCATCGACCTCTCCGTCAAGGACCCCTGGTCGCAGCTCTCCGATCTCCGCTTAGAGCTTGAGCAGTACCTGCCTGGTCTGTCGGAGAGACCTCACGCAATCGTCGGGAACAAGATGGATCTTGAGGAGTCCAGGACCAACTTGATAGAGTTCCAGGACAGGATCAGGTTACCCGTAATAGCCATCTCTGCACAACTGAGCAGAAACATTGGACCTTTGAAGGAGCACATAAGGAAGTTGTACGATCAGGACATTGGTGGAAAGCGCAAGGTCAACCAGCCTCAAGATGAAAAGAAAGTTCAGACTCCAGTTAATAGAATTGTATGACAGATGTTTAAACGTAGCTTTATTTTTTTTAGACCAAGATTCTGTTATTTTTAGGTCTAGCATATTGTTTGAATTAACATACTCTGTTAAATTAAAGGGGAAAAAAAACACTTTTAATTGGGAATATAAGTTAACTATTCCTTTGAAAGTACCTAATGATGAAAGCTAATGACTTTTCCTTGAACAATTCATATTAAAATGTTGTCCATTTCAATGATCAATGGCGTCAAAATCTTATTTATTTCTTGAGTGGACATTGTTGAAAGTTGTTGCAAACTTTATGAGAAACCAGAAGCAATGGGGCTCTTCCAAATGTATGCCTTCTACCGGTAATTGTGCTAACATGTGGATGCATAGGATTTGAAGTTGATTATGAAAGTTTATATTTAAACAATGTCTGCATTGGTACAGCATGGGCATGGTCATTTTGGGAGTAATAGTATCAATGGATGGGCACTGGTCTTATAACATAAATATGAATATACAAGGCCACTAATTAGGGGAAGTTGTGAAAGAGGGACTTACCATCACCATTTGACTTTCCTTTTCCCGATCATTTCTTTATCATTTCTCTCTTCTTCGGGGTCTTAAGTATTTCATTAATAAATTCACAGTAGAGGCTTCACATGATTGGCATTTATCCCCCCCCCCCCCCCTGCAAAAAAAAAATAGTAGTAATAAAAAATAAATAAATAAATAAGTAAATGAATAAATACTTCTTTTTTTTTAAATCATAATAATAATAAAGTGTGTCAAAAGAAGACAAAATCATTCTAGATGGTCATGATGACATTTTATTGAGAGTGAGATGGCTGGAAATGAGAATGAGAAAAGTGTGAGAGCTAGAAAACAAAAAATGTATTTACAGAGAGAAAGAGAGTGGGAGAGAGAGGAGGAGTGAAAAATTGAACTTTCATACCAGTTGTCTGAGTTTCTTTAGTCCAGAAGCTTGTTTACAGATTTTTCTGTGTTCTCCGAGAAGCATTGTTCTTGGACCAGAGTAATAATTATGTATGAACACTAATGGAACTACATCAATTCATTATGAAATAATTTTGTGAGAAAGGGATTAGTAAAGTCTTTCAATGAAGCTATCTCCCCCCCCCCCCTTACCAAAAGGAAGCATTTCTTCAAGATTGGTTCTTGAACCACCCTCCCCTCCCCCATCTCCAAATGTTAAAGGGCCCATGACATTGAAATACAAGTGTATTCCTGTTGGTGTGCAGTCCTGCATACATCTCATATTTCGATGTGTAAACTTCTGAATTTGTTTCATAGATTTGTTTATAATATTTTTTTTAATATTTGTTTTTCATACTTGCTAAGCTCCACCCCCAAAACCTCCAGATCTCAATCCCCTTGTGACATCATCTGTCAGTCATCAATGAGCTAACTTGAGAAAGTGGCATGTAACTTTGCCAAATTTGACCACCTGTTGCAATACCACAAACAATAGCAACATATAAGTTGCTATGTCAGACATGTCAGACTACATTAATATTCTAGAATAGACAATGGTATGTAATTTCCCCCAGCTTAGCTAGCACACGTTCATAATAGAATTGCATGCTTCCATACATATATACAATACATCATTGTCTTCCTGGTGATGCTACAGCATGTCTGACATAGCAACTTGTATGTTGCTATTGTATTACGTATTGTAACAGGTGGTCGACTTCGGCAAAGATGCACCAGAAAAACAAAATATCGTCTATTGCTGGTGTTCATTTTCTTTTCCATATTAGAGACATTACAACGTGTTTTTTTTTTGGTGGGGGGATTTAGAGAGAGGGGCACAGAACTTATTTTGGAAGGGCATGTGCTCCCACTTCTCAACCCAAACTCGCACTCCAGTCACGTCTACGATCTAGTCGTCTGATGAATTTGCATAGCTATAGAGATCCTATAATCTCTCAAGTGAGTTTGGTATTGCGCCATCTACGGTTAACAGATGGACAGTCAACAAGAAAAGATGGCTACCACCCCGCGTGAACGAAGTTCTGCTGGCTGGCCCAGAGGAAGGTCTGTTTCAGACTCTAGCAATCACAAAAGTACAGCTGGTGTACATCGTGAAAGGACAGCAATTTTGTAAGTATTTTAATTCATTTAGAAGTGGTAAATCTAACAGGTTCCCTCTTCTTATATATGTCAAACCGAGTCCTTGAATGCAACGAAAATCTTCAATCAATTGTCGGGTTATTGTGTGTGAAGTGAATGAGTCTGTGTTGGGGGACTGATTTCGGTCATGATTAACTCCAGGGACCGCCGATGCCGCTGCCGAAGGCGTTGGAGCTCCAGAGCCATTCAAACGGCGGGTTTGGTGGCATTTTTTGCGCAATTTAAAGAGACAGTAATTTCAATTTTGACTCACTTAGGCCTAGATCTACAACGTTTTTCGATTCCAACCACTTGAAATTATAATTTGAAGAAGCCTTTAAATTTGATGGGAGAAAGGGTGATTCTTTCTGACTTTGTCTGTTTGTCCTAAACTCGACGATTCGTCTGTGTTGTATTGTCGATTTAACATGGCAAAGGCCGAAGAGATATAGGCTAGGCCGTTTGCTTGAAATAGCTGAATAGATCTCCTTCTCAACCTCTTGCGTATTCAGCAATTTCGAGTTAACAGTGCTCTAGATCTAGACTAGGTCTAGACCTAGATCTATGTCATGAATATTCATATTTGTTCCGCCGCTACCACGCATGACGCATGCATAGGTCTACTGTCTCTTCGCCATGTTGAATTGACGGTACAACATGGATGAATCGACGGTACAACATGGATGAATAGTTGGTTTAATTTAGGACGAAGAATCACCATTTTTCCAATCGAAGACTTCTTCAAATTATAATTCAAGTGGTTGGTAGGAAGCCCAGAGGAGTCCAAAAAAAAAGGAGTCAAAATTAAAATTACTACATCTTTACATTGCGAAAATAATGTCACCAAACCTCTGTTTGAATCGTTCTCACAATCTGGCTTCGGAGCTCCTTGGAGTTAGGTCATGATATGATGAAGGGTTAATTAATGGGCGCTTGTTCACTGTTCACAACTGACCATTTTTTACCCGTTCCTCCTGCGTCTGTGCGTGGAGATGCCCTACTCTAACACACTAAAATTCATCTAAATCTTCCACAATTGTTCAAATAATGATCATGATTTAAAGTCGTTTCTCACATGTTTCTTGTCAATTTTCTTATCTTTTGGGGAGCATTTTTAAGACATTAGTATACACTTTCTCACAGGTTTCACAGCAAACCGCCACACAATGCATGCATACCAACAGTGGGCCAGGTGCGCGTACGTGAAGTTAGCGACCGTAATGATCATCAATTCATAATGCGATTGTGAATGCATGAATGCATGAAAAATAACCTCCCCAAAATAAGAAAATTGACACTAAAGAGGTAAAAAAGATAACGACTTTAAATCATGATCGTTATTTGAACAATTGTGGAAGATTTAGATGAATTTTGGTGTGTTAGAGTAAGAACTAGTATCTCCACGCCGGAGTCGAGGGTAAAAAATGGTCACCGTTGTGACCAAGCACCAATTAATGTTGATGAATTTCATGCTGGGAGCTCTAACTTTATTTGTACGTATCTAAGATTTGACTTGGAAATTATTACGGTTCTGCCCAAATTAAGTCAAACTTCCAGAATATCCTTAAAAATGCTAAAATGACTTAAAAAGATACTAAACATTATCAAACATACTTTCTTGATGCAGAATAACTAAACTATCCAAGGTCAATATTGAAGCTCATTCGGTTTAATCTTCAACATTTTTTCAGGGCAATGCAAATATCCTATCATATCATTTTCACAACACAAAAAAGGTGTAATTCATATTAAGTAACAAAACAAAAAAATTAAGGTTTGACATTGCCAAAGCCAAACAATCTTGTAAGACATAGAGAGTCATACATTGGATCAGTTGCCCTAGTCTAACGTTAGAGTATATGTCTGTGCTCATTTGATTAACATGCAGTTTAGATTTTTTGAGAAATGAAAGATGACCATTACTAAGATTGGAAGGTTGTCTGTCCTGACACATAACTTGAGTCATAAGTTAATGTCTTGACAAAAATAAAGTCTGCTCATATTCCTATGGATTAAATGAAAAATATTCATCAAATAGCAATAACCATCATGAATATTTGTCCTGTAAGATATTGCCTGACATAATTCTTTGAAGTGTTATGAAATATTGCTTACATACATATCGGTATGTATAACTTCTTCAAATTACTGTTTAAAATAAAGTGTCCGGATAGTGGATACAATCATACACAACGTCTGGTTATAATACATCTAGTATCTACAGGCTTTATCAAATCTACTACTAACTTTGTTGGTACTTGAGAAAATGCAGTCAATTAATACTGCAGTCAAGTTTCCAGACCTAGGCTAGAGTCTATCTTCAATCTTCCTTCTATCTCTAGCTGGTTGTTTAAAGTTTGTACACTGTCACAGGCATGGCATGTCTGATATTCGGTGCTTTATCTCTGCTTGCTGTGCTAATGTCATCAGGTATGAGTACTATGGTTATGTGAGGTCTCTGAAGGTTACATGATAATTGAACATACATATAGGCAGAGGCATAATAGAGTGGCAGTCACATTCATCTCGTGTCGCACACATTTTTCTCCTCTTTTGGCAGATATCCTTTGACAAACTACACATTTGGGACCAAAGAGCCCCTGTATGAGAAAGATTCCAGTGTTCCAGCCAGGTTCCAACGAATGAAAGATGAATTCAATAAGATGGGCACAAGGCGGTCTGTAGAGGGCGTCCTCATCGTTCATGAACATGATCTTCCTCATGTTTTATTGCTGCAGTTGGGCACAACATTCTTCAAATTGTAAGTTCATTTTCAACTTTTGCATTGTTTATAGCGATTGATAAACATGCAGACTTTGCAGTTTATATCACCTCATTATTTTTCAGGTTGACCACCATTTTCATTAAGGGCCCATTGTTGTAGATATCATTGAGATGCGCTATTCTTGTTAATTTACCATCTGCATGTTATTTGTTTTTCCCAGGCATGTCAAATACCCTTCTTCATTTTGTTTAAAAAAATCATAGATTACAAATACCCAATTACTATATATTTATTCCAGTTAGATTACAGAGACTTCAGACAGCAGTTTATTGTATGAGTACAGTCGAACTCAGACTGACTGGCTGCAAACAAACCAACAACAAAATGTGTTTGTCTGTCATTCCTTGATTATTTGTGAGAATTTTACGTCCCATATTTGTATACAGTTTTAGTGGGAATTCAACATGTCTTTGGACAATGATAATAAGCCAGTTCATACCTGTAGTTGCAGTTTGAGCATGAGCAGATAAAGGTCATTGCAGACCAAATTTTGAAATACACAGAGACAAAATACTGGATACATTCTTATGAAAGTTATGTAATCATTATTAATTTATGTACAAGCAGTGCACTCCATGATACACAGGTGGAAGTATTCTTTGAAAAGGGGAAACAAAGGCTATTTATGTAGCACTTCCATCGCTGTAGGAGTGATTATTTCAAAATATACAAAGTGGGACTTCTTCATGTTTTGAAGATCTGTGGATATTCGGGGTCATATGGGACATATATGCTAACCGTGAACTGGTCTATTAAGGTTCTCTTTGCTGTTTTGTATGTAGGCCTGGTGGAGAACTCAAAGCTGGAGAAGACGAGATGGATGGTCTCAAGAGACTCATGACAGAAGTAAGATATCAGAGATAGATATACACTTGACAACTAAATGACTCATACCCTTTCCAAGTTTTGTAACTTATTTAAGAATTTTTAAAATATTGATTCGTCCTGATTAGAGCTCACATCCAAGTTATTTAGCAAAGGCCCTAATTAAACCAGTCCACAGTTCATTCTTGAGTTACAAAAAACAAAACGGCAGTTTTAGCTACACAATTTATTTGCAAGCTATAACATCACCCTTCTGAACTGAACTTGATACATATCTTGTATGTAATTATTACAAACCCTATGTAAAATTTTAGGACCAAGAGCGATTTAGAAGAATGTGAATTTGTAGCCACTTTCATAGCATTAAAGGGATCCGGTAACTTTGTCTCAGATTCTGAAACAAAATTCTGAATTTAGCTCATGCTACAATCATAATTACAAACCTTTAGGTCAGTCAGGAACCCCATGATTTTTACAAGCCTATCGCCCGTCTGATTATAAAGATATTTATGATTGTAATTACAAATTTTGAAAACCGTTCGCCTGACGGTTTTCACAACACTACAGTCTATTGGGGAAAACAAGTATGGTAAAACCGGTCACTCAAAGATTTTTACTTTTTTGAGGCACTTCTTGATCATTTTGAAGCGCACTTTTTTTAGGGCTTCAATGTTACACCATATCACAGACACTGATAACACGTAGGGCCGTGTATCTCAGATTTAACATTGTTAAACGATCCCTTTAAAATGTGTGTAGATCTACCTTGAAGCACATACAAATGAAGAATATGGAAAAGAAAATGATGAAAAGGGACATTTGATGTTGACCTTGAGCAGGAGGTCAGTCAGATATGGAAGCTATTCTTTTGAAAGTACCTAATGATATAAGCTATTTATTTTATTATTTTTTAAACATTGCTTTATTTTTTGTAGACCAAGATTCAGTTATTTTTAGGCTTAGCCTATTGTTTAATTAACATACTCAGGTCAATTGAAGACCAAAAAAAATGTTTTAACTGGGAATATAATGAAAATATTCCTTTGAAAGTATTTCATTAAAGTAATACTTGGCCTTATTTTCTAGACCAAAATTTTGTTATTTTTAGGCTTAGCCAGTCATTCAGATGAACATACATAAATTAAAGGGGGAAAAGCATATAAACTGGAAATATGAAATTTAGGTACCGGTATGTTTCTTTGAATCTCTGCACAAAAAGAATGATGGCCAAACATTCAGGCATTACTCTTCAACTTTTTGATGCATTTTTTTATTTATTTTTATTTTTATAAATCAGATTCTTGGAAGACAAGATGGTGTCCAGCAAGACTGGATGGTAGAAGATATCATTGCGAACTGGTACAGACCTAACTTTGAACCTCCTCAGGTGAGTATCATGATGATGATGATCATCAATTGATCATCAATACCATTATGATGATGGTGGTGGTGGTGATAGCAGTGACCAGAGATGCCAACCAGTATGATTAAATCGTATTTAGTACGATAATAAGAGTGAAAAACGATCTTAAAATACGATTTTTCATATTTAAAAAAAAGAAACAGGTACAAGTAAACCACCCCAACAAAAACTTTGCTTCACAATTTTCTCATTAAATTTTAATGAAAGAGCAAACATTTTTCTGAAATTTTACTGGCCCGGGGCCGACGGGCCAGTGTTAGTGTTGACTTTTCGTGAAAATCTGATTTTTTTTTTTTTTTTTTAAAGATACTCAGTCTGTTTAGGTTGGCATCTCTGAGTGACAGTAGTGGTGTTAGTGGTGGTGGATATGATAAGATGATGAGGAGGAGGATAGTGATGAAACTGAATGGGCGGTATTCCGGTAGTGCGTACTAAGTTAGCGCGTTCTTAGTTAGTCCACACTTTTATGGAGTGCCAGTTGCCAACTCAATTACCCTGTACAGATTATTTTAATCCTTCAATGAAAAGTGTCCAAATAATTAATTTTGCAATGAAATGGGAAGAAAAAGACAATATGAGTATGAACTGAATTTCAACAAAGTCTATGGTAGATTATCTTTGTCATGAATATTGAAGGAGGAAGATGACCCCTAGCATTCCATAGAAGTGTGAACTAAAATTCTCGTTTAGTCTGGACTTAGTCCCGGCTTAACTTATGAGAATACCACCCATTATGATGATAATTGTGTTGATGAGGAGGCTGATGATTACATGAAATCCAAATGATATGAAAAATGAATTTAAGACAACATATACATGTAGGACCAAAACAAAATTCAGCGATTGGCAATGAATGCTGAAGCTTTAATTCTGCATGCTATATTGTAAAATGACTGTCAATTTTTTTTTCTTCTGTTCTCTACTCTACTTACTACCAATGCATTTTAGTTATGATACTATTTATATTTTTTCTCTCCACAGTATCCTTACATTCCAGCTCATATAACAAAGCCAAAGGAACATAAAAAACTCTACTTTGTACAACTAGCGGAAAAGGGTAAGCATCTGAACTTGTAAAATACTGATTTACTTGATTCATTCATTCATATTTTTTGTAATTACCTCTGCTGACATGAATGAATAAAAATGTTGAATTACTGGGGGGTGTTTCACGAAGATTCGAAGTCAAACTTAACTCTAAGTTGGACTTAAATGTCATGGAGAGCCATTTGTAGCCTTATTTTGAAATATATTCAAAAGCAAAAATTCAAGTATTTTAGACTTTTCATAAATTCCACATCAAGAACATGAAATCTCCCATGATAATAGAAAATATGAATGATTTGAATCAACAGTTTATGCCTTTTAAAATAACTTTTACAAAATATTTTCAAGGATACTAATGGCTTTCCATCATTGTTAAGTCCAACTTAGAGATAAGTTCAACTTAGGATCTTTGTGAAACACCCCCAAGAACATATAATTTGTGCACCCAAGAATATTCCAAATCGTGAAAGGTGTCTTCCAGTGGGTGGACATATTATTCATCAATATATTTGTATCATTATCTCCTGTTTATAGCCCTATTTGCCGTTCCAAGGAATTACAAGCTGGTAGCTGCGCCTCTCTTTGAACTCTACGACAATTCACCAGGATACGGTCCTGTCATTTCCAGCTTACCGCAGCTGCTTAGCAGGTAGGTTTGTCATCCACAACATTCTTCTTTCTCTAGGTATCGGCCCAATGTATGCTCTCATTGAATTTGAGAAGACTTGGAATAAAGTCCCAAGTTATTCCTGACGATTGTTTTTTTTAAATAATAATAAGTCTTATGATTATGAAACCTGTTTGCCTCCCTTTTTTGAATATTTTAATAATGTTATTGATTGCTATGTCTTACGATTAAATGTTGGCAGTTAAGCTTGGTGGATCATACTGACACTGCAATCTGTTGTTTTCCCTTGTCTATATAATCATTAATGTTGCATAAAGTTGTCAGTTTTAGACATTTTGTTTATTTAGAAATATGAAAAAATTGTCCAAAATTTGAGTTATCGATATTTGTGTTGTGTATGAACATCTGTTTTAGTGAGCATTTGGTTGATATAAGACACCATTTCACTTCACAAATGTAACTAATTTAATTGTTATTTTTCTCCTTTTGTTTCCACTTTCAGATTCAACTTCATTTACCAGTAATCAAGCAATCAAGATATTCTGTAGATGTCGACATGTAAGCTAGCTAGCTAGCAGCTTTGATCCACAAAAGACTGCTTTTTAATCTCACTTTTGTAAATATAGTCTGTAAGAGGAGCAGAACCACAGTGAGCCTGAGAGCGGACAATTTTTAACAGCCAATTCAGTATCAAGAAGGCACAAAAGATATCTGCGGTTTGACAATTCACTTAATGTCAAACAAATTGTCACTTTCTTCCACCCTAGCGTATGCGATGTAGTTTGCTCAGCGGGTGTGATTTTGTAGAAAATCATGATTGTTTAGTCACATGAGGAATTCAACCAAACATTTATGTTGATACTGTCATTCAGATTGTACAAGTTGTATCTCTGTAGATGAAATAATTCTTTGGCGTGAACAGCTTTGCTCGACTTTGCTAGGTTCAATGTTTCATGTGCACTTTGTGAAAATTAAGATTTTTTGTTCACAATATACTATGTACAGGAATACCATCTTTGGAGATTGTCTAAGGCAGTTCTGATCAATTTTGATACAGAATCTTAATTATTTCACTGTGAAACTCCGCTGATTTACAATGATGACATTTTTAACATATTAACATGATTACAAACAATTATGAAAATACATATTTTTGTCTCCTGTTTATGGAAAGTTTAGATAGAGGCATGGATTTTTAATCGGCCTCAAACTACACCTGCACCATGCTCCATATCCATATGTAAATAGTACTTTGTTTATGTAAATATCTTGGATTGTTTTGTAAGTTTTGTACGATAGGTTCCTCACCTGTTGCTGAATGTAAGTGTACTGAATGCCATTCTCGTCATCTGATTATTGTTTAATAGGAATAAGTATGTTGACTGCACAGTGTTCGTGATCTACATTTCAACATGATACATGGGATTTAATACTCTTTGGCTTGTATTCTACTCAAACTTAAACCCAACGCCAAACCTAAGCTTTTGTTCCAAATCGGGTTTTAGAATTGAAGTTAGTCTGAGGTCTAAACTCTTAAGTTTTCCTTTGTTAAACATGATCTTAAATCCAGCTTTGAGATTTATTGAACTATATGTAGTAGAATACAGACCTCGTTGTGAAAGGAATCAGATGTGTTGTATTTGTTTCACATATTTAGAACACATGATGTACTCTCTTATTTTTTAAGGTTTTTTATTCAAACCGATGATGATTATAAACAGGATACATTTATCCCAATTGTACTGATGTTAAATCTAATGGATTCAGTGATGTGATCATGCGCTCTTTATGTTCTCACGCATTTAACAAGTTGTGCACCATTATCTGTTGTTAGATGTACTCATATGCATGTCTATTTGCACAACAAAGGTTAACTTTTTATGATGGTAATGAAATAAGTTATATAGAGCTCATTTTCCTCCATTTTTTGGCAGTTGAGTTTATACATGTAAGTTGCTTGAGTGATCTGGTTGTCATCCAAGATATAGATACACATACTGTGCAAGAGCAATTGAAACATGGATAATGTCCACAAAGTGAAGAAAGAAATTACTTGCATCCTCAATTTACAACATCATCTTTTTACAACATCATCTTTTGTCAAAGAGAGTGCTTTTTAAAATGTTCATTATATGATGTAATAATATTCTGTTCTGGAATGTGATATAACATCTCTTTATGCTTCCATATAATCTTGGGATATTATTACCCAGTTTTAGCTTTGGCAACCATAGTGCTGAGTGTATTCAAGGAATGAATTCCACCAGGTACTCACTTTCTGCCCCTGGGTCGAGTGTGGCAAATGTATATTAATGTTTTGCCAAATGACATCGTGCTGCAGCAGGGATTCGAACCTTGTGGTTCACAGGCTAGAGACTAATCCAATAATCCACAAAACCACATTATGAATCCTTGATGTTGGTCACAAATCACACCATGTTTGATACTTTGATTAGACTTTGTACATCCTAAGAAATCTCATACACTTTGAATATTGAACTATATCAGCACAACAATTTAAAGAAGATCGTTTTACATCATTTTTATGGAATCAATCAATGGTAAGGTAGTGTGTATATCATTTTGTAATTGAATGGAATAAAGGGGTATTATTACCTAACTGATGGTGCATATAACGAATGGAAACTCATTTAACTGCTTTTGTGTTTTTATCGTTACAGTATATTGTCGAGGTATACCTTTTTATGATAAATATTGGATGCAGAATGAACTCAAAGGAACATAATGTACTTTTGTACAGACTTCCCGGTTTGTAGACCAAGCATCATTGAAGTGTGTTAGTCTGCATTTTATGTCATGTGCATCATGTTATTAAAATATTGCTAAAAGTCATTGAAATGAACAGTGGTCGTTTTATCAATTTTTTATTCTGAGTACAACAGTGTGATAAAGAAGCGTTTATTTGACATATGATACATGAACTTGTAACTAAATGTTTTTATAGTGTGTATGTATGGTAATTGAGAAGACAATCATTTTGTTACATTTTGCATTAAACTTCTTTAATAGTTTATGCTACTAATGTCAACATTTGTATTGCATAAACAATCATTTGATAAAAACATGCTCTATGTTTAGGTCTTCGTTTCTCAATTGAAGTTTGATTTTATTTAAAGAGTTGTATCTAATTGATAACAATTCAAATTATTCCCACCTTGTTCTAATGATATTATAATAAATCTTCAACACTTTTCCTAACGACTTATCAGGCATCTGTTTTAAGACCTGTATCTTGGTAATGGCTTAGGGAAACTATAAATGAAGATTACGAAAGACATGATATTAATTACCCTATGGAACTGACGTCGCCAGTGAAAAGGAATGTTACGGTATTACATCCAGGCGTCTCTCGCTCGCGATCGGTCATCAATCGATACTTCTCCGACTCGAGACGAAGATCGAAATATTGGCGGCGCAACGACTTCGGCATCTTTTCCTTGCTGCTCGTTGCTATGGTGATTTGGACGCAATATCTTCGCGCACAATGCATGGTAGATGATACATAATGTGCAGACGATGAGAATCAGAAGACCGATAGACGCCGCAATCGCGATGCCGATTATGAGGCCGATACCCAGTTCTGCAATCTTGCCATTCCTTGGTGGTTCTCGTTGTGTATCTGGAGAAATCAATGCAAGAATGTGCACATATAACTCATGAGGAGAAGCAAATATGAAATGAATTAGAGGAAACTTTCAGTGCTTACCAACAGCAGAAAAATAAACGAATTTGTTAAGAATTTGACTGCGTGTACTTAAAATGATGGAAACATATTTTGGTCTGGGAATTTTCAAGAAAAATCGTGCACCCCAATATATGATAATGACGATGATTGTATCACAGCATTCGGCAAGGCCTATATATTACGTCATTTTGTGTCCCAAATATAATTTATATTGAATGTATTTTTCATGATATTTAGTCTGATGCAAGCTGCTCAACGCAAAAAACGATCATTCCATTGATCAGCCGTTGCAATGTACCTCAGATTTGCCCAATTGCCGACAGTGTGCGAATCTTCCGATGAGAAAGTGAAATACATGTATATTTTAGCTTTTTCGTAATCGAAAAATCCCCGAGTATTTCTAAAGAAATATCCCTGTAATTTACCTACGGCTGGTTCATCACTCCCATCTCCGCAGTTATTGTGAGTATTGTTGACTAGTTGAGCAATTATACATCTCCCGTTGGTACATCTAAACTCACTTGCGTTACACGGACCTTGAACATTACGAGAGAGAGAAAAATATATATAGAGAGAGAGGGGGGAATGGCGAATATATTATTGCAAAGATCAAGAGATTTAGTAAGCAAAACCTGAAAGTAGTCAACAACTGAAGTGAAATTATTCAATACCTCTGTATGATATGTGGTTGTTAATTATGATTGTCATTGTGGTCAGTGTTGTCGAGTTATGATTTTAGACATTAAAATCATTGTATCGTTTACATGACTTGCAAATAGACCTAATTATGACAAATTTAGTTGCATCCCACCCGCCCCCTCCCCCCGAAAGAAAATGTACCCGTCCTTTTTATCAATTTTTTAATATATGTATTTAGTTGATTAATCTCATTGATTGCATGCTACATTAATTTTTAATATAAAATGATTTGATCGTATAGTGTGAGAGCAGTTCATCCGGGATTACAATTTCCAATCAATTAAGTGTATTTGCCCATCCCCCCTCCCCCCTCCCCCCTCCCCCCTCCCCCCTCCCCCGCTCCTTTGAACCCTCTTGAAGCAGGATGGTTCGACGCTCCGTGTGTTTTATAAACAACGCAATCTCTAAAGTTAGCAGTATAGTACATGCAGTTTATTAAATTCATCAAACGGAATTTATACCTGTGTGAAAACTTGTGTAAACCAGACTAAAACCATTTTTGCGGGTTGCGTCATCTGTCTTCAACAAAAGGGTGACGGATGGCACACTGGAGACGAGATCGACTATCCCATCTTCACCGCCGCAGAATGCTTCGCCTTCATGTTTTTTTTTCAAGGAGAATACAATAAAATACAAAGTGATTTGTTAATATTTCGGCAAATGGTAAAACATAGTTAATCACCACGCCTGATCTAATGCCCTATCTCTCACTCTCTCGGCGAATCTACTTTTTTAAATCAAGATGGCTATGAATAAATAAGAAAAAATAATTAAGACGCATATACTTCCTTTTGTTACTGCAATTATTTGTTTTCTTTCTTCCAATTTCCATTGATAAAAAATAACAGTAATTATATTTGTAAAAGCTCATACATATAATAGTTCCTCTGGGGTAATAAATAAAAGCTTCCCTTATTATGTGTCCATATTTTCAACTATATTATTCATCCTCTGTTGGTATTCGGCAAAAATGATCATGCACAGTAAGACGTATTATAATTTAAATGAAAAATAATAATTTTACAAACCGACCTACCGTTTTCAAATACGGCTTGCGAAGAGTTTGTCCTCCCGTCAACGTACCACAAGGCATCGAAACAAATACGATCTACGTCGCCTTCGATGTCGAAGTCTTCGAAGACGAGGACTAATAATTTGTCTTTGTCCGTGGTTATTGTTATCCGGCATTCCACATCGTTTTGATACGATTGTCCCCGCTGAGAGTGAAGTACACCAGAGTGATAGAAGGAGATGTCCGCTGATATCGTCGACTCGCAATTCTCTAACATGTAAACTGATTAGGAAAGATTTGTAAAAGGGGAGAAAAGGAATGTGATGAGGTGTGATAATGATGATGATGATAATGCATGGTGATAACGGCGACGACGTCGGTGGTATGAGGATGGAGAAGAAGAGGGCGAATAAGGAGAAGAAGAAGAAGAAGAATATAAAGGAGAAGAAGAAGAAATAATAGTTGATGGAAAGAACTTTATGTTGAAGAGAAGGAGAGTGACATAAAAAATGGAATATGTTGCAGTAGATCGTATCCGGACACCTTCCCCCCTGGACAACCACCCCGGATAGCCACCCTTAGAAAGAAAAAAACCTCTAGGACAACTACCCCCTAAGACAACTACCCCTTAGGGCAAC
Organism: Strongylocentrotus droebachiensis; assembly: GCA_035222895.1. Lineage (NCBI taxonomy): Eukaryota > Metazoa > Echinodermata > Echinoidea > Camarodonta > Strongylocentrotidae > Strongylocentrotus > Strongylocentrotus droebachiensis. The sequence goes on from JAVYIG010002885.1 coordinate 136,465, forward strand.
CACCCTCTATAGGACGAATACCCCCTAGGACAACTACCCCAGACAACTACCCCCTAGGACGGCCACCCTCCAGGACAACTTCCCCCAGACAACTACCCTCTAGGACGACTACCCCCGGACAACTATCACAGACAACTACCCCCTAGGATAGTTGTCCGGGTGGTAATTGTCTTAGAGGATGGTTGTCCTAGGGGTAGGGGTAGTCGTCTGAGGGGAGTTGTCCAGGGCTAGTTGTCCGGGGGCTGCTGTCCTAGAGGTGGTTTTCGTAGGGGGCCGGAGTTGTTTGGGAGATAGTTGTCCTAGATGGTGGTTTTCGTAGTGGTAGTTGTCTGGGGGTAGTTGTCCTATAGGGGTAGTCGTCCCAAGGTGTGGTTGTCCCAGGGGTAGTTGTCCTAGAGGGTGGTTATCCTAGCGGGTGGTTATCCTAAGGGGTGGTTATCCGGAGGGTGGTAGTCCAGGCCTCCAGGGGGTATGTGTCCTAGAACCGCAGTAGATACATGTATATTATGGTAAACAAATATAATCGGCAAGGCAGTCAGATGAAAAAAATCTGGACATGAGCTTGCCTGAAATGTATACGGTCATGTTCGTTCAATTATAATTGTTTGCAATATTTACAAGGTATATTCATGAGCAGCTGTCAAAAAGTATTATGATAGAAAATAACATTGTGAAAAACATTGTCATTATAATAAATTATGCTCACTATAATGCTTTGACATACCAGTAGATAAGAATTGTTATCACCCCCTAAAGAAGTAATTAAGCAAAAATACACTACTCACCTTCTTGTATCATTGATAACCCGCATCTGTAACCGCAGATCAGTATCACAAATAGTGCCGATAGTGAGAATGAATAATTGTCCATGATTTGGTAATTCTTACTTTCGTCCTTTCTAAAAGACAAACAAAGAGGTTACAGGCGCTCGCGTATGATCATCAAAGTATAACCCTGCGGATTGTCCGATTAATTAATTATTCACTGCCCAGTCGTCGCAACAGAATGATTAGATCGTGCATTGACATAGTTCTAATTTAATCCATGTCATTTTTGTTTCAGCTGTGAACGAAGATGTTCTCTACTTCCAAAGACAAATTTCTCAAGTCTTTAAAACCAATGCGAAACTATGTATATGTTCCCATATTTGATATTTCCATTGCGCTTTCCAAAAGGAGCAAAAAATAAAAGTTGAACCACCCCTTCACTGCACTGAGTTATGTCGAACGAAGACGGGCTGATGTGTCTTATCATAATCAATACTGAATGAGATTTTCGTTGGCATATTTTTCGATCCAGAAGTTATTTCATTGCACGTGTAGGCCAAATAATAAACAAACAAGAATCAATAATTACTGTTTAATTAATTTCTGGGAGCTGACCATCTTCTTGGATTAGTGCTGACGTACATTCTTGGGGCTCCTGATTAAAAAAAAACTGCCAGTCAACGATTAATAAAAATATATATATTTATTTGTTAGCACTTCCCAATTCCAACATTAGGGAATCGTTGGGAAAATTTTCAGACAACATTTTGAGAAAAAAAGAAAGGGTATTTCAACCCGCGATGTGCGTATTATAAATGTTTTTATTAAACGGATTGAAGGTGGAGGTGCCGTGTCATTAAAGTGCCCCGCAATCCTAGGGTTGAGGGTTCCAATCCCAGCCTGACACTAACATTTGGGGGTAATTAAGGCATTAATCCACTTTTGACATTTCCACCCTGGTCACACGTAGGCCTACCTGGCAATTCCTGGGGTAATACGAATTGCACAGCCGTTAGGAAGAAAAGCAATGATGGATGCTGAAGAGGCTTCCCTTAATCAAGGGGGAAAAAAATATTATTATTACTTTTATAAGTCATGCCGGGGGGGGACTTGTTCATTAGAAAAATTGCCTATAACCAAGGGGCACAACCTCCTTGACTTGATCTTTATCCCCCCCCCCCTCCCCCTCCCCGCCTGCGTTATTTTTTTCTTTCTGCGGCACAGATTAGGGTTAGGTGCGTGTTGAGCCTATGGGAAAGTTTAGGGTTAGGGTTAGGGTTAGGGTTAAATCAAGACCTCTTTAAAAAAAATTAAAAAAAATCCGTGCCGCAGAAAAAAATGACGCTCCCCGCCCCTATTACGAGACCACATGTCTAGATACATCTGGGAAATCAGACAACCTTTTTCATATCTTTATGCGTCATTTGGAAAGAAAGTCCAAGGTAGGAAAGGTTGATTGAAACAGGGCATATCACCTCCTTGATCGAAAGTCGCTCACGAAGCTCGAAGGCCAATGTGAAATTACAAGGAGATTTGGTGGTTGTATTGTTGCATGGCAATGGTAAACAATTGGTTGAAATCATTAAGCGAAAGGGAGCAGTTGTCCGGTGAAGGTTTATTTTATTCCTCTAAAAATATTTACATCCTTAATAACATAATTGAATTGACTTTTATATATTTCAAAAATACTATTTATGTCATAGAATTGTATAAAATTGATTAAAGTAAAATGTTATGATTTTCTTTCTCTTTTAGATCCCCTAAAAATAAGTAGATGAACCCAATCAAAATGGCGACTACTACTCTAACTAGAACGATTTTGTTACCAAATAGAAGTACAGATTCTTACGTTTTTGTGCTCATTATTTCTTTTATGTTTGCATTTGGAGAATCACTTCAAGTTTGTAAGTATTTCATGTATTGGTTTTATTAGTTCAATCGAAGAGAGTATTCAAATTAGGAAGATATTCTGTCAAAAGAGGAAAGGCAAATTAGGAAACGAATGCATTATATTGCCCCACTTACTCATTTCTGTGTACTGTATGTCGAGTGGTGTAATGCCGAAACGTAAGTTTTGCACTTGTTTCAGTCTCAGCGATGGACCTATTGTATTAAGGAACGAACTCTTTGCAGAGGTGTACTGATAAACTATGGGAGGGAATTACAAGACATTGTCTTACTAAGGAGCCCGAAAAGACAGGTGAAAACAGGTGAAAGAGTTTTTCCAAGTTATCCCTTGTTTTTATTTTTGTTAAATGGTGCAGCATGCAGTGCAGTCTTGTTTAAGTTGGAATTGATTCCACAATTCACAATGGCACAAAATACACTCGGCTAGTGAATACCCTCATGCGCTGCATCGACCATAATGCACTCACACCTGTGTATTATTTGTATAAATAATAAATAGGCCTAATTGATATTGCAATGATAACACTTGTAAGTTGTATGTGATAGTGATAATGGTGGTTAAACTACTGGGTGAGTACAGTTTATACCCATATTTTTGTTCCCTGTTTTTTTCCTTCAGCATATCTGTACAACAGCTGTAATACTACAATCCCAGCAGATATCACAGGCCTGGTTGAGCCGGACAGCAGCCTGCGATACAGTAACAATCAGGACTGTCATGTAGTCCTCTCTACGGACTCAAACAAGAAGCTGCTTTTGCAGTTCAACAGATTTGTCTTGGAAGAGGCAGTAAATGGTAAAACTGTCCCATGATTTGTTTTCTTTTTTCCCTTGTACTCTTTTAGAGTTAATTCATATTGATAAATTTATACTTACTTATTGTGAAATAAATTGGGAAAACTTAATATAAAGTAACTTCTTGTTGCTTCATGCTGATAAATTTGTACTTTCTAATCATGAAAAAGAAGTTGATTAGTGATCACTTCTTACTAGGCATAACTGAATTAATGCATAAAGTAATGCTCTTTGTTCACAGTGTTGTTTGTGTTTCCATCAATAGAAGTTGTTTATGCCGTGTATTTGTACATATTTCACATCCTGGGAAATATATGTTTGCAATTGCATTTCTAAAACTGGGTTTTATTTAGTATCACAATCTTTTTTCCATTTACCTGTCTATCATCTAAAACTTATACTAACCCAATTACCCTACCCAATGTTGTTATTCTTATTAACAACAGGAGAATGTGTGGACAGTCTGAGGGTGCATGATGGAGAGAGTGACCTGGCATCACCTTTGACCCCAAAGCTCTGCGGCCGCCAGACCCTGTCCGAGGTGGTCTCCACCGGCAGCAACGTGACATTTGTGTTTGAGACTGACGACTCTGGGGTCAGTCTGGGATTTGGTGTCCTCTACACAGTATTCGAAGACGGTGAGTTTTTTTTCAGTTTTTTCAATTTATTCAGGTTTTTTCATTTTTTTCTAAAAACAAGGTAGTGGGCTTACACTTGATTAATACGCTATATAAAGTGTTAACATCATGCACTCATCAACAAGTTTAAGAAGATAGTAAGGTTTTTGGTTAATCTAAATATACAATGCTACTATGGACTTGCATCTATTCAAGCTAGTTTCACTACGTTGGAAGATACTCATCAGTTCCAGGAATTGACATGGATCTGTTCATCACCCAATGGAATTCTCTAGGAATAGATGAAAAAATGGACAAGAAAACGCAGAATACCTTAGATTAACCCTGTATATAAATCTTAAGGAGACTAATTAGCTCCCTTTACATGTACTATTCGAAATGAGGTGCTTTTTTTAAAGAAACACCCAAGAGTTATAATTTTTTTTTTTTTTTTTTTTAAACTGACTGTAATCCTAACTTTTCTTGCTATTCATTTTCTTCACCCCTTCCAGCACCATGTACGGCTGCTCAGTTTCAGTGTGACAACAGTCGATGCATTGATTTTTCTCTCAGCTGTGATTCCCTGAACAACTGTGGAGATAACAGCGATGAAGCCCAATGCATGGGTAAGGAAATCAGAAATAACTGAAACAACTATGTAACTCTGGATTTGCTTATTAGAGACAAATCAGTAAAGAAAATGGTCATACCATATATTCAGGACATTTTTGTGCTTTTGATTCTTTGCATGTAGAATTGCGGAAATATCTGGAAATCATCATAAAGCTTTTTTGGTGGGAGGGGTTTGGAAAGCGCTCATTACATTATCGGCTTTAGTAGCTCTAAAAGTCCTTAAAGGACATTTTCCTACAAATTACTCACTTTCCACACCTAAGTTGAGACAAGACTCTGTAAATATTATTATTTGTTGCAGGGTAAAAGCATAGTGTCAGGATTCAAATCCAGTGTTGATACTGGAAGACAAGAAAGTGAGCAATTTTACACCATGCTTTGAATTAAGTTTATAGCCTTTCATACATGTTTTCAGCAGTAGTTCCCCCAATGTTGTTGGTCTAAATGCTATACAGTCTACTTACAATCCCTACTTACATATATTTTTCTTCCCTGTAGCGTGTAGAATCACTAGAAGCATATTTGAATACATAATCTTATCTAGCTGTATTTCCCATGCTTATGTCTCAGATAATCCTTTTCATTCTCATCTTACCTTTCCATTCCATTTTTCTGAAGCAGTCAAACGTTTAATCGTCCGGTATCCGACCGTCCATGGCACTATCCGTTTTCAATTTGGCGGTTTTGATTACACATTTGTTTTTTGTTTTCAATTTTTAATTTGTGTATTTATTGGAAAATCAAAAGAAATCACATTATTTACAAATAATTTACATAATTAAAAACAAAATCACTGAACCAAAACTGAGACTTTACTGTCGGGCATTAATTTTTTTTTTAAACCGAAAACCATCCGGTTTTGACTAGCGGTTAAACGGAATTGAAAATATCTGTGATGTTACAACACTAGTTTATTTATGTATCTCATAATTTTTATATTATTTTCATAAATTTTATAATGTTTACCATTATCTTTATTTCGTGGCTTTCTCTCTAATCTCTATATGATGGTCAGACTTCACTGGAACATCCAGTGGACTAACCCTTGGTCATATTTTCCATGTTTTTGTCTCGGATAATCCTTTTCATTCTTATCCTACCTTTCCAGTCCATTTTTCTGAGGCAAATACTATACTTTATTTATGTATCTCATAATTTTTCTATCATTTTCATATTTATAATGTTTACCGTTATCTCTATTTCTTGATTTCTCTCTATACGATGGTCAGACTTCACGGAAACGTCCAGTGGACTGACCCTCGGTCAGATAGTCCTCATCGCCATAGGAGGCATTGTCCTGGTGGTCATCGTCACCTTCGCCGTGAGATCGGCCGCGCAGAAGCTGCGCTCCAACAAGCTCCTGAAGCAGCTCAAAGACGACATGGACAACTCCAGGGTGGACAACGAGTATAGCAATAAAGACTTCTGGGGCAAGTGAGTGGGCAGGCAGGGTGGATAACGAGTACAGCAATAAATACTTCTGGGGCAAGTGAGGGGGCAGAAGGGGCAAGTAAGGGGGCAGGCAGGGCAAATAAATGGCATAGAGCATTGCAAATTTACCTAACTCAAAGAATTAAACACAAGTTCTATGCGATCCAGGACCCTGTCTTACAAAGAGTTGATATCAATCGCAACTTATTTTCGATTGATATTAATTGCAACTATGTTTTCTTTGTAATTGTTATGTTTACAGTCTAATGCACTTGGAGAGCAAAATAATTATTCTGTTTTTTGATTTACTAATAATGTAAAGCACTTTGAGCATGTTTATGTAAAGGCGCTATATAAATATCAATATGTATGTATGTATGTATGTATGTATGTATGTATGTATGTACATAAGAGATAGACTTGCGATTGATTAGAGGACTAACGATTGATTTGGATCAATCGCTTCTCTTTGTAAGACAGGGCCCTGATTGGTTGAAATCAGTTTTCATTTAATGTTCTGACTTGCACTCAAATTTATGCAGCTCTCAATGCAAGAGACCGTCAGGTAAGGCAAGTAACTACGAGGGCAGTATAGTGTCTCATCAATCGTCAGCAAGGAAAAATTTATGGACATTTTCTTTGCTTTGGCCACTTGTTGGGAGATGATTTGTTTATCAGTATTGATATTAAAGGGATGAAATGAAAAAAAAAACTTTCCTACTTTCATCATGAGGGAGAGAAAACAGATTTATTACCAATTTACACACAATTTCGCCAGCATTTGGGCTGTTACTTGTATTGGTATTTAATAACAAGATATCCCTATATATGACAAATTTAAACTAAGTGCTCTTTGAAATCAAACATGATTATGTATTCATAAATTTAGATTTTAGCGCAAACTTGATAATTACTACAGTCTTTCATATATTTTAGAAATAATTGTAAATATACATTTTTCAGTACTGTGTGTGCTTTCTTTCAAATTTGTATTTATCATTGTATTCCGTCCAAACATGAAATAAACTTAATTTATTATTATACCACAATGATTGTATTTTCTGTTGGGAGTTTGAAGGCACAGTATACTATCAATTAATTGTTCTTTTTATAAATGACTGTATAGTATTGTCAAAGATTAAAAAGAGTTAGCTTGGTTAATTCATGAATATTCCTATCAATTGTTTTGATTATAAAATTACATTAATCTGTCTGTGTATATAATCACAATATCAAGCAATCTAAATGAAAATAAGTTGTACAATTCAGTTACATATTTTCTTTAGTTTCATGTAGATAATATGTTTTTCTATTTGTATATTGTTTGTATCCATTGGAAATGAATTAAGCTGTTTAGACCTACCATTAGTAATATGTGAAGTTAGATTCTTTGTAAAATAGCAGAGCTTTATCTACCTACACTAGCAGTTATAATGTGAACCACTATTTAGGAATATTTTATTTAGGATTCCTTTCAATCATCCCTCACAAACATATTTGTTGACTTGCAGGTTTAAAAAAAAAAATAATTACAGTATGACCTATCAACTCAAACCTTGATAATGGAATGAGAGAGAGAGAGAGAGAGAGAGAGAGAAGATAAAATAAATGGAGAGAAAAACAGCCGATCAATGAAGAAAAATAATTTGTTATGATGTGTGTTTTTATAATCAATAAACTTTTCAATATTGTCTTTCTGCTTGTAAAAATACATGTATTTTTCATATTAAAGGTCTTTGTTTTTGCAAAGTCTACTCAACACTAGACATTGGTCTTTATTTTTAATTTTTACTGGTAAACTTGATAACTAACTATCACCACTTTCGTCCCTCTTTCCATCCCTCTCCTTCCTTCCTCCACCATCTATTTCTATTGAGAGAGTGTGTGTGAGAGAGGAAGATGGAGAGAGAGGGCGAGGGAGAGGAAGAGAGACTTCCTCCATCAATCATATACTCCCCCTTCCTCTCTCTCCCCCTGCTCTCTCTCTCTCTCTCTGCCCTCTTTCTCTCTCTTGTTCTCTCCTCTGTTTCTCTCTCTTTCTTTCTCTCTCTCTCTCTCTCTGCCCTCTTTCTCTCTCTTGTTCTCTCCTCTGTTTCTCTCTCTTTCTCTCTCTCTCTCTCTCTCTCTCTGCCCTCTTTCTCTCTCTTGTTCTCTCCTCTGTTTCTCTCTCTCTCTCTCTCTCTCTCTCTCTCTCTCTCTTTCTCTCTCTCTCTATCTATATATCTCGCTTCTCACCCTTTCTACCCTTCTTTGTGTCTCTGTTATTCAGCATTCTTTAAGGTTAGTTTAGAATAAGATTTGTATATGGTACTTTTTCACTTGTTTGATAAACACACACATACCTCAAATCTCAAAGATTAAGTACTAGTAACTTTTATTCCAAATATTGTATATATTACATCGTGTGCTCTTACCTGGATGATAATACATGGGTATTCATTTCCTTTATTGAAATACTCCTTTTCAAATGATTATCTTTAACCATGACATTCTTTCATATGTTGGATCCTATCTATTCCCTTTGTAATGTGTTAACAAAGTTTAACAATAGTTGAATGATGTTTATCTTTTACCATTTACTCTGTATCCAACCGTTCTTTTCTTATTCAAGTAATGACATTGAAATAGCATAATTTGTTTGTTTAATTTGTAATTTATGCTTGCTTTTCATCACACATTTAATTTAAACAAATTTTACATCAGACATTGGCGCCATATTTTTAAGATCAATCTTATTACAGCAAAATACATGTATGAAAAATAAAAAGTACTTAGATTTTGCACGATGCAAAAAATAAGGTAATCAATAGGCCTATATTACATGCAAGTATACAGATGTTTTAAAGTCTTTGAGATTGCCGCGCGTTTATGAAGGAATCTCCTAATATAATTGAAAACAATTTCATTTGTCTCATCGAGCCTCTCGAGCGTGCCTTCCGTCCCAGTCTTTCTGGCAGTCTTCAATCATTACAAGAGAAGGGGTAACAAGAGTTGATGGAGGGGGTACAATGGTGTCCTCATGGTAGATACCAAAGGCCATCGGCTGTACCCTCCCTTGTTCCTCTGGTGGAGGCAGTATAACACCCTCCTTGTAGAGTTGTGGTCGAGGACCATACTGGGGAATAATCAGGTCCTCTTTGTATAATGACGGTCGGATGGCATCAGGGGGTAATATCAGCCCCTCTCGGTGGAGTTTCGGTCTGTCTCCCGCATCAGGCGGCAATATTACCCCCTCTCGATGGAGCCTTGGTCTTTGTCCCGCACCAGGGGGTAACATTACCCCCTCCTTGTAAAGTCCAGGTCGATGGAGCTGGGTCATACTGGAGTCGGATCCAAATTGACTTGGATGCCTCTTTGATCTCCGACGTTGCTTATCGTTTGACGAGCAGCTCCGACAGCACCGACAGCATAAGCATCCAGTTGATTCACCGTCGTCATCATCATCGGTATCGTAGTAGTCCACACCATCCTGACTGCTACCACGTCCACCCGTACCATCCCGCGAACCTTTGTTGTATTTGCGTGACTGGCCGCAGCACTTTGCATTGACACCCCTGCAGCATCCATACCAGAGGTTCCTACAGCATCCCAGTCTCCAGATGATGTAGCCCGGTCGCCATAGCAACCAGTAGAGGATGTACGCCAACAGGAGAGCCCCGAGGATGCCGAGCAGAATCCAGAGCCACGGGTAAGACTCGGCAACCGTTGTCTCATCGGATACTTGGGAGAGAGAAAGAATGAGAGTCACAAACGAAGGAAAAACGAATACATTGCCAACAGGGAACCGGTGGCTCCTGTATTAAGTATATGGAAATGAGAGAATTCAGGAGTCAAAGTTTTACCAGACGAAGATTAAGAGTGAAGGTGGGAGAGAAGGAATGGATGATGGTGGAGGTGCCTGAAGATCTGGAGGTGAAGTAAAGTGAGCTATTTCACTAATCTATTAGAATAAAGGTAACACGATCGCAAAGACTTTCAAAAATATACCTGAGGGCCATCTTAGGGCAGTTTCAACATAGAATTCATTTTCAGATAATGTAATGTGACCTTAGCGTGTTTGAAATAGGTGACGCAGTAGACTACTAAAGTTGCCTTAGGTTAATTTTCCGAAAGTCTTTGTGATCCTGTTATTTTCAGATGACATAGTAATCTGAGGCGTATTTCAAGAACAAAATTAAGGTCCATCTCATTGTTACATTATACATCCATTTTCTAACATCATCCCTTGGTGGTTTTGGAAAATAATTGTTTCTAGTTACTAAGAATCATTTCCGTTTAAGATGGGCTTGGTAAAATAAAAATTATAAACCTAGCTATGAGTAAAGCCTATCTGCACTAGTTTAGCCAGGAGGGATTAGACCTCCCTGTGTGGTCACTGGCAGATGGTTATCTCATCAAATCAGCTCTCAATTAACAAGAAAAAGGGGACCATGGGGGATCAACGGGTACCGCTTGGACATTGTTTGCTATATAGAGGGCGCAAGTAGCTACAAGTAGTGCAGTCCGGCCTTAAAACATCAAATAAATTAATATGATTCTTACCGGAGCAGTATGCTGGAGCGCTGATTAACTGGTCTGAGTTGTCGCCACAGTTGTTGGCTAAATCACAACTAACAGAGCGTGGGACACATTTTCCGTTATTACATCTCAGCTCCGTAACATCATCATCACATACACCTACAAAGAAAACAAAAAATACATGTATCGGGAAATAGGTCAGGTTATCATTGGAGCGGTAGATGCACTTCCCTATCGGTGAAAGCAATTTCAAAAAGATTTACGTAAGAATAAGAAGAAAATATGAATATAGCTCACGATGCATTGTTATTGTAACTTGGATATGGGTGGGGGAAAATGAATGTTGGTAAAGATTAGTTTTAAAGGGGGGGCGGGCAACAAGAGAAGAGTACGCTTTCCTGTCATGAAACAACCATGAAATTAAATAATTATTTCTATTTTATAGAGATATAGACCTATATAAATACATGAATATGTACATTATGTCTTTCAGTATTCTTATTCTTCATTTTCAAGTTGTGAATGCCTCTTTTGCCTCTTCGTATATTCTACGGAAAGTGAAATTATAGAGTAATGAGAGGAAAAGAGGGATTTTAAAATCATGTTAAATGAAACATTTGCACGCAAGGAAGATTAAACTGACAATGCCCATAGATTAATTTTTTCAGGTAGATTAAACCAATTTTCATCGACATGATAGAAGGAAGTCCGGCGCATTATCTTATTTTCTAAAAATGGACCAGGTAGTATATCATGTCAACCAAACTTAGAAACATCTATAAATTATATTGAATAAGTTTTTGACATTACAGTGTGTACTATACAATTTTGAAGGGGGAGTAGAAATGTTTATGTGAACTGATTTTATAGAATCTCCCATGGCGATAGTCGAGCTTAATGTTAATCGTGAGGACTGCTTATGGTATTTATAGCTTTAATTCATTTCGCAAATTATTTTGAAAGCGTTGTTGTTTCAGTTATTATCTTCGTCGTTATTGTTGTCTTTGTTGTTATTGTTGTTTATCTCATTGCCTGCTGTATAATTATCCCTTGTTTATTTGGAGGAGAAGTTACGAGATCTTTGGTTTTAAAAATGGTGTAAAGTGTTTACAAATAATTTCGGAACATTGAGAAACTGAAGAAAATAAATGAAGTGCCATCAAGTTTATACAAATTACTTTTGTATCCTACCATTGTCAAATGAAGTGTAGAGTAGTGAGATATTGGCCGCCGCTGATTCGTTGAGAGAGAGCCAGATGGTCAAGAACTGACCGGTAGATTCGAAGCTTGCAGGTGTCTCGGTGCCGCAGTATCGACCAATCAGAGTGTCCGTCTCGTAGTCGTCTCCATCCCATATCATGAGAGAAGAACGTCGGCATCCCTGTCCGTCGGGTAAGAGTGGGTTATTCTCATCGTCTATTTGATACGCAAATCAGCGATCAAGAGAGGTTGTTTTGTTTTTTTTCCGTATAAAAAAAGACAACATACATTCAGTAGAACAATAATGAATATAATTATGAATTACAAGATAAAATAAACCGCTGGATAGCCCCGGCCCCCGCTGATCTTCCATGGGGACCGGAAATGGTACAGTAACAAACGACAAAGAAAAATGGCAAAACCTAAATTCCCAAGCAAAATATAGTACGAAATTAAATATCCAGGGGGGTGTTTCATAAAGCTGTTCGTAAAGTTACGCATGACTTTACGAACGACTTGTATATGAAAAGCCAAATGGGCTGCTCAATTAATATTAACTGCATCAACTAAAGTTGAACTGTGCAGATGTAGATTAACATTCTTATTATAACAAACATTTTTAATGCAAAGTATATGTTTTGCCATAATTTAGTTGAGGTTATTGGAGATATCAGAAAAAAACTGTTGGCATCCTATCTGGCACTTCATATACAAGTCGTTCGTAAAGTCATGCGTAACTTTACGAACAGCTTTATGAAACACCCCCAGGACAGACAGTAGAGAAAAGAAACTAGTATTTATTTTCTAAGCTCATTCTAGATGACAGTGGTGGATAAGGGGGTGGCGGCAATAGGAACCTTCCTTTAAACGTAATTATTCTAAGTACACAACACGAAGAAATGCCCTCCTTCATTTTTTTTTCTTCCTGAATTGTGTCTCCCCCTTCACAAAATCCTTGATTTACCCCTGCTTGTTGAGATGGGATGGGAAATGTATAGTCCTAGCATTCAGATGTAATAACAATTTGTATGCTATATGGTAGTCATGTTTTTCACATTAAAAAAAAGGATTTGACTGAATGCAGCTTGACTTTCAACCAATCAGAAAACAAGACATTTCGGTGTTAGAATTTGCGTTTAGTTTTGGGTTGCCTGCCTTCGATGGACTTTCTGCAAAATTTATTTTATGAACATGATGAAATGCTCTCTGGTTGATTGGCATTTTGTCTTCCTTGACATGAAAATGAACTAGTACGCTGACCCGATGATGCTTTCAAAGATCATGCTATGTAAACTTGAAGGTAATCTGATGATAAAACATTTTCATGAATTATTGATGGACAACATAATCCAACAGGAAGTTTTTCGACGTTATTAAAAACGTTCAGTCAGGAAGATCACCCCGTTAGGCGAGTTTAAATTTTATGGAGGAGATTATTTTTAAAAAGAAATCGTCTGGATAATTCATTTTGACATGCACGCAACCTAAAGAAAACAATGTTTGTAATTACTTAGGCATGGCTTGAGGTAAATTGTATTATTCATTCATTGTTTTGGAAATTGTTAATTTTGTGGTTCTGGCTCATTACGTTTTTTCCCCTGCTTTGAGCTATCATACATCCGTGACTGTTAGTAATTTATATTAATCATAACCTATTCAATGATTAGTAATTGGTTTTGTTGTTGTTATCGTTTCGTTTTGTTTTGGTGTTAATTAGCAGTGAAGAAATGGGGGCTCGAAATTTAACATGTTAAAGAGGACACATGATAAAAAGGGGGAGGGGGAACCGTTTTTTACTAGGTGGATGAAATGTGAAGGAACAAGGCTACCGATTGTAGAGCACGTGCTGGGATTGGATCGTATCATCTTCTCTTCCCACCCTTTCTCTCTCTCTCTCTCTCTCTCTCTTTCTCTCTCTCTCCCTCTCCCTCCCCCCCCCCCCTCTCTCTCTCTCTTCGCTATTCTATAGGGGAGGGGGCATGAGCCCCGTATTGTGACACTCAATATTATCGTGAATATTGATGACAAAGGATTTTTCCAAAATGGCGGTGCATAGTGGTGATAAACCTGGATTAATACGCCCTCACCTTCGAGTAGAAACGGAGAAACAAAGACGACGGCTAACATCTGATTCGACTTGAGCGCCTGGATGACCACGGTGCAGTCCTCGGGTCCAGTGATGTTCTCCAAGGCTGCCGATGTCACGAGGAAGCTAGCATCTTCCTTCTGGAGGCTTGCATCACACACGCTCGTCAAAACGACTGGTATGGAAAGGATATGGACAGAGAGTATTAATAAGGACCATGAAGTAATTTAGTTGATCCGTGGTTAGTGGCTGCGTCTCCAGAAATTGCTAAACAGGTGGTGGACGCTTCCCTTTGATCGGGATACATTCATATATATACTTGGTATAGACCCATTTGTTTTTCTTCTAGGCCTTTAAACAAGAGGGGTGCCTATATAAAGAACTTACCATAATTATGCAGGATATACGCCATGATCTAATCACAACTTTATACCTTTCCGAGATGTTTTGATTTTGATTTTTTTTGATTTGATTTGATTTTTTTCCCCACTCAAATATCCTCAAATTTAAATGACATATATAAACCATGCAGTATTATAATATATGATAGATCAACGGAATTATACAAGTAACGAAATACTGATACGTATGTACGTAATAAAAGAAGTTTACAGACTACATTTAAGTTTGAGAATAAGACAAAATATTTTAGATTGCTTGATTTAACAAGTCACAGAATACGGGAGACATGGGGGCGACCCCTATACATGTACACGTACATGTACACTAGGGCATCCCAACCCCCTTGTCTAGGATAACCCCTATACGATGTGTTTCATTCTTGTCGCATTTAAAATTGTTATGATCTTTCCTCATTCACAGACACAGTTACAGACACAAAAACATACATATTTTTTGGTGTTAAATACAAAAATCACGTATATTTGTTGATGGGATGACCGGGTTTGAAATAAATTGCAAATGATATTGAGGTACACAGAGAAGCAAATACAATATTCAAAGTTACATGATTGTTTATTATTTAGTATATTTCTGTGCATATTCGGGGTATTATTAAACATGTATACATTACCTGTATTTGTGCTTCCTCTGACCGTAACGAAGAGAACATTCACCAAACATAACACGAACAACTGCTTTGATGTCAACATAGCTGAAAGTATGGTCCTTGACATGAGATAATGGTCGAAGCATTAACAATCATAATCAAATCTTCACAATTACCACCATCTTTCTTGCACGCCTGTGTTGATGATTTAAAAATTACCAATCATAATGGCGTCACATTAGATTTTTAGCGATACAATATTGAATATTTCTATTCAATCGTATTGAAGGCGTTTTCATTTCGTGGTGTATTTAGTTAAATAGTCACATATACATCAATCCTGTCTCTTGTTCAAACAGCTAATCTTCAGTTGGATATCAGTACAACCGCTTAATCAGTGAGTTCTCCCATGTTTTCCTGTAAGAGCATATCAATTTTCAGCCTCGATCCATATCAGACGTCAGGTTTCAAAATGGCGGAGGTATTCTCCCACATCAGAATAAACACTTCTCTCCGAAAATATACATCACTCTACGGCTTGTAATAATTTGCTGAGCGACGGCACGCATCGTATTAATAAGCATTGCAATCAAAATGCTGATTATGGCTTTCAAATTTGGTCACGTCACAATTTGTTATTGATTAAAAATCCGTACAGAAAAACGGCATAGGGACATTCCATTTAATACCTGTGCTGTTGCCTAGGCAACGAAAGACGCTGTACGTTCACCACACACCATTGCGCATTGTGCTTCTTCGTTATGTCTGGAAATGTCGTCTTCAATATGGCGAATGTTTGATCAGGGCACTCAGGTTATTTGCACAGCATTGTTAATGCAATGTCTAGATTAGGTATTGCTTAAATATTACTCCATTTTTTTGCTGTAATACGTTGATCGTATATATAGTAGTGTCGATGGTTGTGTTAGAGTCGTTTGCATGCATGGTAACTATGCGCAAAGAAAAGGCTGACACTTACATATTCATTAGTTAATTCATATATTCCCCCGACTTTTGTTTTGATAAAAGAAATATTGTCCGATGATGTTCTGATGATCCTACTTAGTAACCATGGTAACAGACCGGTTCATTCTGAGGACACACTTTATAGGAATTAAAAGGTAGACATTTTCTGTTTAATTATTAGATTTGCTTTGATTAAAAGTTACCATAAATCTGAAGACAAATCTACAGACAGCTTGTTACATTTGTATAAATATTTGAAATGTTATCATGATAAAACTCACAGTTTAGTTTCAAGTTTATTTATTTATTTCCACACATCACAAACAATTTTAACACAATAAGTGCAAAACATAATACACTATCGAAAACACAAGTATAAATGTCACAGATTATAACATCTTAATAACTATTACACATGAAAGCCTGTATCATCAAAATGAAGCAGTCCTATCTTGAACCCAAAAAAATTCAATGATTAATGATTGTATGTACTATGACGAATCAATGATGTAAGATCATATTCAGACATGAAAACAAAAAAAATGGTTGAAAAAAATCTATTGGCTTGAAGAAGGAGCATAATTATGTGCTTATGCAGACATCCCGATCGTATTTTATTTTGCCTAAATTACATCACTGCAATATTGGTAATTCGGAGTCCATTAGGAATAATGTACGAAATAGGTGGAGTACCCAGCCCGTCTACTATCCACATGGTCTGGTAATCATTCCGTATGCTTATCAATAATTTTCGGCTGGTAACCACTTAGTCTAATCTCCAATAAGTCTACGAACCATTGGTCTATTGCTCATGTCAGAAATTATCTTCTTTGAGGAGGCTCAAATTCTGACACCGGGCTTACATCATAAAGGGCTGTGAAGGGCTAAACCCTGTTTCAGCCCCAGAAGTAAGTGGATACGGCCCCCTAGTTATCGGCGTTATTTTCAATAGCTTCAGCGTACACTCTGGACCGATTTTTCATCTCATTGATGTTCTACCAGGTCCAATTATGAATTAAATTAGGGCAAGAACACTCGATCATTGTGACTTGGTCACTGACTGATATTAATCTTTCTCCACCAGGGAGGGGCAATCGTTGCAATTGTCAGTTTCAAAACGTTTGAGAAAATATCTAAAAGTAAGATAACGTATACACACTAGCTCAAGTCACATTAATTTCCTCCCAAATATTTAATTATGCTAAATTATTTCATTATAAATAGATGCCCTCAAAAAGATTAGTTAATGCTAGTGGTGTAGCTTGAACCTACTAGATGTTTATTATTTATATTATAAATACCCTCGCTATATTTATGTCTCTCCTCCACCCCCTACCCCTCCCCCTTTATCCCTCTCCCCCCCCCCCCCCCCTCTCCCCCCCCCTCTCTCTCTCTCTCTCTCTCTCTCTCTCCCTCTCTCTCTCTCTCTCTCTCTATCCCCTCTCTTTTCTTTCTCTCTGTCTCTCTGTCTCCTCTGGGTCTCTCTCTCTCTATCTCTCTCTCTCTGTGTCTCTCTCCCTTTCTCTCATTTTAAGAGGATAATGCCCCCGACACCCCAATTGGTTAACAATTATATTAACAGTGTCTCTCGGTCCGTTCTGCAACGCAATAACATGACTACAGCGCTTTCTCTCTATGAATTCCTCTATCTTCTCTGAGATTGCCGATCGAGTTCGACTTCCTCGCTCGACGATCACAGGAACAGATTCGACGACATAGCCCTCGACTTTGAACCGGACAGCACATCCCACAGTCGCGGCAGCTTCGGCGTCGCCAGCAACCGCAAGCCCATACCATGTAGCCGGGTCTCCAGAAGCAGAAGTAGAGAAGGAAGAGGAAGGGGAGAAGGAGGACGAGCGCCGCGTAGAGAAGAGGGCGAAGGTCGGGTGTCGTATAGACCACTGTCGGGATGAAAATGATTGAACGGTAACAAGTTGTTTAGATGATTTGAAATCATTTTAGATCATTGTTCAATCTGGCCTTAATCCTCATAAGTAGATGGAAATAACACTTTTCATGAATAGAGCAGCTACCTGAAGAGAAATGTTGATAATCTAGGCTCCTTATTGTAAATAATTGTATTGATATCTTTGGGGAGGCTAAACCCCCACTCCTGTTTAGCCGACAAGGCTTCCTATTAGGGGATGTCACCCAGGCTTACATCCTAAAGGGCTGTGAAGGAGAAGAACCTTGTTTCAGCCCAAGGATTAATTGGCTTCGGCCCCTTGTTCATAATATTTTCTTTATGTTCCTGAGCTTAATAAGCTTCCTGCAGAAAGGCTGTTACTGCCATTGACAATACATAGCTCTTACGACCTTCTTGCAGGCAGCCGACGTTATACTCTTTTTGGAACTTTCGTTCATCTTTACAGATACCTTGAGAAATTAGGCAGGCTTCTGATCGAACTGAATATATAGAAGGAATCCACACTAATCCTCACTAAGATTGCTAGACATTATGGTCATGATGGTATGACAATAAGAAAACGAATAAAAAGAGGAAACCGCACCGAGGTGTCACGCAGGTTTAGTAACTTCTGAAACCAAAAGAAAGCCGGACAATTTTAAGGTATTACATCGAGGAATGAACTGGTTAATGAGTTGCTTACCGGGGCAGTCGGCATCCTCCTGGTCGCTGAAGTCCTCCTCACCACAGTTACCGTAACCCTGGTTATCACATGTCACCGTCGAGTCGATACACCGACTCGTCTCCGTGCACGTGAATGATGAACACGAAGTGTCTAAAACAAGAAACGATGATAATATTAGAAAATGATAGATCTATAATAAAGGTATGTTGATGAGATCAGATAGAATGGAAGGATGGAGGGGTAAAATGACAGTGGCAGGGAGAGAGACGGCGTGGAGAGACAACTTGGGTACAGTGCCTCAGGAGTTGGAGTATAGTGGTGTAGAAACCGATAGGTCCTTGGTTCAATACCAAGTTAAAGTGCTAACCATCGTGCAACATTAATGCCATAGAGTAGATCGTCGTCGTCGTCGTCGTCGTACACGTGAACGATGAACACAATGTGTCTAGAAGACGTAAATGAGATAGATTATGTTGAAGGAGAAGGGTGGTGAAAGGAGAGGGAGGTGGTGAAGGAGGGAGCGAGTGATGAAGGGAATGTGAAGACAGAAGGATAAGAGAGAGAAGGGGAGGGTGGAGACAAAGGGGCGAAGATGGAGAGTGTAATGAAGAGGGGATGTTCGGTGTGGACAAAGGCAGAGTCAGAAAAAACAACGGTATCGAGGAAAAGAGCGGATGAGACCAACAGAAAGAGAAAAGACAAAGATCCAAATCCTCCTCGAGCATGTACTGAATGCATGGTTCTGAATGGTTTAAAGTTTAGTTGTGTTTGATCACAATAATATTCAAGAAGCTCCTTGGCCCCGTTGCAATAAATACTTACCATTGATGGTAACTTTGCCACCAATATTAACTTCCAAGGCAAGATCACTCAACGGCCAATCAAATCAAGGTTTCAGTGGAAGTTCTCATTAATGACAAAGTTACCATCAATGGTAAGTTTTTATGCAACGGGAAACTAGTGTAATGAACAGCAATTATTAGAAATAGAAAGCATGGTGTAGGTAGTGTAGGCTACCATGATATTATCTTACTCACGTATCACAGTTTAAGCCTTTTCGTCACCTTCAAGTGTATTCTTTAAAAATGCGTTAAAATATCGACTTTTATTACCGTCTGAGAAGACAGTGTAGATGGCCCTGAAGTCCATGACGCTGAAGTCTCCCGAAGCTTGGAGCCTCATCGTTACGCTGCTCCCTGATGATAAGATCAAGCTAGGTCTGTCTGTACCACAGAGTGTGTTACCAAGCTGGCTGGAAGATGTGCTGTGACCATCGAAAAACTCCACACTGGCCTGGTCGCAGTCGTCATTTGGAAAGCCATACCTGGAAGAAAAAATACGACAAAATGTTGGCCTTTGCTATCAAAGCCTCAGCTAATTAGCACAATTATCAAATCCAGTATCGTCATTCCATGCAGCTTAGTTATGACGCCATTGTCTTCGTCAAAATCATAATCTTCTTCATCGTCGTCATACGGAATAGATTTTGAAAATTGTCATGTTTGTAGGTAAAATATTACACGTGCTTTATCGAGTGCTCCAAAAATGTCTTTATTACGTGTGGAGAAGAGAAGAGAAGAGATGAGAAGAGAATAGAAGAGAGGAGAAGAGAAGAGAAGAAAAGAGAAGGGACGAGAAAAAAAAGAAAAGAAAAGCGAATCGGCAATCCTCCAACATTTCTGACACTCTGAATTTGTGCCACCAGTGGTCCTCGCCTTTGTGATTTCTGTTCGTTTATAAATATTTTACGAAGACGCTAACTTCAGCTATAAATGTGGAATAAATCAAAATACCATATTGAATGTTATACAACCTTCTTTCATACTGATTGACAGTCCCTACACTCCTTACAGTATACGAGGGCCACTAGCTTAAATATTATTGACTTGGTAGTCACGACACTTTTCTTTATAAGGCATATTTTTCGGTTTTCTGAAAATATCCATTACACAAAATTAAATTGTTTTCACATATCTTGGACTATACTTTCTATGATACGATCATTCCTGTTTTAAGTGGGTTTTGGTTCAATTTGTCAATTTGATCCGATAACACTTCGTTTGACATGCCTATCATATCGGGGGTTAGGATACGGGTCACAAGGGTTATACATTTTATAGCACTTGGAGGGATAAATGTAATATTTTTTTCGAAAATGCCCCTCCCCCATTTTAAAAATAGGTTAGCGCCCCTAGTCTTACTTACCTTCTGCTGACATCAAACCATCTGAAGTCTACCATGACCCTTGTGTAAGGTTCATTTGCCTGGATCAGATAGGAGCAATCGATGGTGACGTTATACAGGTCAAAGGTTAACTGGTTTGAATGAGATTTCAACTC
This sequence comes from Strongylocentrotus droebachiensis, assembly GCA_035222895.1. NCBI lineage: Eukaryota > Metazoa > Echinodermata > Echinoidea > Camarodonta > Strongylocentrotidae > Strongylocentrotus > Strongylocentrotus droebachiensis. The sequence continues at coordinate 157,325 of JAVYIG010002885.1, forward strand.
CTTGCTGAACGATTCCGCGCCTGCTGTTGTTACTAGGCAACTGCCATCATCAGAAATGAGATTATCTGTTTCGGTGAAAACAGTTTTATTTGGTTTAATGATAACGTGAAATGTTTTGATGGAGTTTTTATTCTACGGAATGTTTTATCGCGATTTTCAAACCTTTATTTTCTGTTATGGTTACCCTCCACATTTCCATCGGGTTTCAAAATCATAAGTGAAATTCTGACATCGGGCATGTAAGGGGATGGGGGTAGTAATTAAATAACTCACGTATCACGTACAGTATATTTCGGGTTGGAAGGCAGGCCTACGTATTCGCAGAACTTGATAAACAGGAGGTGTGGAAATTAACCGTTTGAGAGCTTAACATGCAGGCCAATATCGGTAAGCTGTACCTACTCTACTGCGTATACAGCAACCATTACTTGAACCGGTCGTTTTTTATTGTCAGAAAATATGAGGAACGATACTTGTCGCCAACGTAGGGCTGACACACTCCCTCCCCCACCACCGGCCCGGGGGGGGGGGGGGGAATCCCTGTCGTAAACTTGTGCCATGATATAAAATTTGACAATATTAAACTAAAACACTAATGCACTGACCTGTTGATATGTTGGGCTGATTTGCAGTGTCTGGTGTCGTCTGCCTCGCCAGGCATGCCTCCACCCTTTTACTTGAAATTTGCAACAGAAAACCACACATGAATGCAATAAGGATTCCGTTTCTTGCCATTTCAAACTTTGGGTGCAGGCAATATATTGCAGTCTTTTAAGTGAATCACCTATTTGTAAAAGTTTACTATAAAGAATAAGACGGGTTTGCTATTTGGCTAGTGTTTGAATAAGAAAAGAAAAACAAATCGAACTTGTTTGCAGATTGTTGCTAGGCAAACTTTAACTTTGGGGAATGGTATGCAATGCTTTCTCTCTCTCTCTCTCTCTCTCTCTTTCTCTCTCTCCCTCTTCCTCGGCATTTCCATGTTTAGGTAATTTTCTCTCTTATTCTGATGTCATATTATCTGCTAATGAATAATTATAACCCAAACCCTATATCTTACATAATTTAAATGTATGTACAATGAGTATTGCCCCCCCAAAAGTAAATTCATATTTATAATAACAATAATAATTATATTAATAATAATAATAATAATAACAATGATAATAATGATAATAATAATAATAAACACGAAATAATAAGAATAATAATGATAATAGATATCTAACTTTAAAAAAATACTGTTTAATAATTGTGCGTGTTTGTGATTACTATAATAAATATATTTATATGATGAATCTTCTGTTATTATCCAATGATCTTATGAATAATAGAATTCAACTGTGAATTATCACTTTTGAAAATCCAGAAAATTCGGGCTTTTCAAAGACTTGTTTAGGCCGTTACATCGCAGCTGTTGAAGGTATTCTTGTATATATAGTTAGATCTTCTGTTATACCTGAAAATCCGATTATTGACCCTAACTGTTCGGAACCATCTTTCATCGCAACACTTCGAGTTAATCCATTAAAACGAGGGAACTTATTCATTAGAGAACGACATGGACGATGGACTGTTCACACTCGTGTTTTAATTAGTGTCGAGTTATCACATCAGCTGTGACGGCCGGCCATGACCCGACCCGACCGGGACGAGCGGACGGACCCGCCTGGTTGCTTGGTTAGTTCTACATGGTCGAGTATTGGACCAAACTCACACACCCAATAATGATGAGCCAAAGTTTGGGGATTCATAGGTTTACAGTCGTTATTCATCTGAAAATTAGAACTTTTTGCTTTTACCCGTTTATTTCATAATAGGTCCATGGTCTGATATTGTATCGGGACCACACCTGCACATTTGTAGCTTTCGTCTCGCACTCACCGTTTTGCTCGAGTGCTATTCTGTTTATGATTGTTACCAATCGACGAAATAAACATCAAGTATTGATTTTAATTGGGTTATCAACAGAGTTTATGTATTGACAAACGAAGTAACAAAAACAATTTCATTATTTTAGCTAGTGATTATGTCACATTAGTTTTAAGTTTTGTACTATATAATGATATGTTACAATTGCATGAATTCTGTATATAAACACTGTTGTAAATAGTTGTTATTTTATGATAAAGTCCTTTGAACAAGGAAAGGAAAAAAATGTATTTACCTCTATCATATTTGTTCAAGTTAATTTAGTGCAAGTTCATTTATATGAAAATACAAAAACATTTCCAGTGTTTTGGGTTTGCAGTGTAAGTTCCCTAAACACCACTTTACTCCAAGAATCAACCTGCGGACTAAACTTGTCGCTCTGAGTTAGACAAGGATCGACCCCGTCTATTGCCGTCTTACAACCCGTCTTACAAAGAGTTACGATTGATCCAAATCAATCGCAAGTCCTCTAATCAATCGCAAATGTTCAGTCTCCTATCTCTTATGTACTGTAGTTGCGATTGGTATCAATCGCAAATAAGTTGCCATTAATATCAACTCTTTGTAAGACGCGGCCCTGATCAACATGATCAATATTATGTTATGTTATAAGTACCAATAATACTCTTTAAAGTACTTTGTTGACTGCCTTTACTTTAAACAAATTGTAGATCTGGGTTGGTTAATTGTGAGGAGTGAATAATGATTTTTCCACTAAGGATGAGCCACCGCTGTCACCAGGGCGTGACTGCCACTGGGGGTACTGTCACGGATAGAAATGGGGCGTGTCTGTCCCACCCTAAAGCCTGCATGTCAGCGTCAGTGTGTGATCGATGACCCGACATATCGCGTTAATTAAATACATATTTTGAATGCGTGGTTGAGAAAATACTGAGAAATACTATTTGGGTTAAATATAATACTCATGATTTTTGTATTATCATCTCGAAGATTAAGCCAAGATCATTCAAGATTGCAACTTTTGAAGTATAATACCAGACTTGATTGGGTCTTAATTGAGATTAGAGGCCTTGGTTTTAATTTAAGTCTACACTTTTCCTCTAAGTAAATATATTTCTTGAATAATCAGTCAAATATAATACTGTTCAATTTTGTGATAAAATGTTGATAAAGTTTGTTAACAAGTCAGATTCCTCATATTATGTGATTAAATTAGACGTGAAGGAATCTGTATTTGCTAAGTATTGAAAACTATGATAACAATTTGAAATATACTTAAATCAATAATGAAAACAGTTTGAGTGACTTATAATTCACCAGGTGTAACACCAGGTTTAACAGCGACTATTGACCCCCACTCACTTCCCGCCTAAAAACAGGACAAAATTATACCTCACCCTCCCTCACCATCAGCACTGGCACCTGCGCGTCAAAAGAGCGTGAAATCTCATTTCAGCTCGCCAACGAAGAAAAGAAAAATTAATATCTCGTGAGGCTGGTTCAAGGAAACATATCTATCTTTACATCTGTAAATATTACTCTGTTTCTTGCTATGCCCGTCGGCCCAGCTGTTCGCACCCCGAGCTGGCCCAAGAGGAAACGTCAATGCGCCTCTAAAGGTTTTTCAATGATTGCTTCGGGCAGACGTTATTATTTAGCTTTAAATATCATTAGTACAAAGCGGGAAAAGGGCACGCGTCCAGGCAATTTAGAGTTGTTGCCGTGCGGGAAAAATTAAAAGACAAAATTATTAGTTTCCCTCTAACTTGGGGTAAGTTCTGTCAAATCTGGTAAGAGTTTAGAGCCTGGAGCGGGTACCAACTTGTAATTGGTCTTGGCTTTTATAATCTAGGATTCATTAACAACAGGGATATCTTATAATATGCTTCATATTCAGAAACTAAAACTTGTGCTCAAAACCCGCTGCTAAGTTTTGTTTTTAATTAATCAATTTGAACTAATGCATTCCTGTTTTGATTCCAATACTACAAGCAGATCATATGTTTCTGCTCGCTGTTCATCGTTAATGCTTTACCTTCCAACCAGGTTTCTCCGGAAATGCCTTCGATCTTTGGATTGTCAATATCTCTTCCATGAAATCTGTTAATTGCATGCATTTCGGTTAAGATCTACTTCGACGAACTATTAAGATCTTGGATTAAATATTAATAATAGTTTTACCCGTTTACTGTGTCCTGCCTATGATGACAGGGTTTAGGAATGTAGAACATTTTCGTCTCAATAAATTAGACTGCAAGACATATTATGACTATCTTTGACGTACGTTTTCCTATAAGTAACAAGCTTCTTAAAAAAAAAATTAAAAAAATTAAACTTAAATTTCGGCCTAAAACTTCATCCCCCTACTGATATACATCTTGTGATTATGTTTTATTTTCACTTTTTCCATCTGAAGGCGCTTCAAGAACCTTGGCGGCCAACAAAATATGGCGATCCCCCGTCATACCTTCTCATTCGCTTCCAGATTCTCTTTTCCTTAAAGTATAGATATTCATTGATTTTAAAAACTAACTTTATTTTCATTATTGCAAAGTTGAAATTTTGATTCGACAAGGTTATCAAAATTCAATACTTGGAAACATTCGGATTAATGATTATTATAAATTACAAAACGCTTAAATACAGCCCCGGCATAGCACCTGAAGAGCTCTCCGAACGCTGCTGAGATGTGTGAGATCACAGTATGGACATGATTTGCACAAGCAGACGATGTCCCATGACATCTCACACATTTTCAGTGCCTGTGTTTTCATCTTGAGTTCTTTCTCTTACTTCACTACCGTCAGGCTAAATGTATAATATATTACCTCACTCTAAACCCCGCGCATGGTTTTATTTTGATGACAAATACAGCGATACAAAAATAAAGGAATCTGTCGCTTGTAAACAAAATAAGACGCCATTGTATATGCAGCTGCACACACCGCGGTATGTTCGGCGTTTCAAGAGGGAACAAATGCCGTCCTTAATATCATTCCGGGGGGTTTTCAATTTGAAAGTCTGGTTTCTTTGATTGTTAATTAACTCCTATCCTGTGTAGTTACACGCAAAAGATTTTAGTTATCAGAATCGGTTAATATCCCCCTTTTGAATAGTTTGACATGCCATTACATTTATATACACTAAACTCATCACAATTTGACAAATAATAGCTTTGCAATTATATGCATTCTTTATGGGATGTCGTCTGCTTGGGCAGTATTGGTCCATATAGTGACGTCATTAAAATATCGTTATTTTTCCGGCGAATCTCTCGTATATCCCAGCTGTTATGGAGGTGGTTGTATTTGTATTTTTATAAATCACCCGATATGTAGTTGACCTAAAACTTGTACGATGGCCATCTGTTAGCTTACCAGTTTGTAGTGATACATTAGTTGACATATTTGTGATTTTCTTTGAATTTCACCTTTAATGGCACTTCAATGACCAGAAGGTTCATAATTCGACAAATACTATACAGGTTTACTTCTCAGTCCAGTCTCTTTGCTATGAAAGTACAAAGTTTTGATCAATTTAAGCCAGTTCCTTTTTATTCTTCTTAGTCCATGGAATAGATTATCATAATTCCCAGCATGACTCTGGGTGCGTTTAATCGACACTTTTTCACCCTAGAATCACGGTTTCTAAAGACGTTTAGTTTAAAACGCAATGCGTTCAAGCGATTTTTTCGTCGGTCGTAAAAATAAACGTGTTTAAAAACACAAACATGAAACGCTGAAAAAGATGCGTTTTGTATCATGATTCTGCAGAATCACGGTCGCTAAAATTCGATTGAACGGACGGAGTTCTCAATCATGATTGTATGACGAAGCCTGTTCCGGTTTCGGAAAAACCGCGCGCCCGCTTTGCATGCAATTTGCGTTCACTATACCATCGTGGCCTGTTCCGTTATGTTATTCCTTGTTTTCCTTCTATCATTTTCTCTTTCTGTCTTTCCTTATGTTATTCTTTGTTTCTTCCTTCTATTCTTATGTTATTCTTTGTTTTTTTCCTTCTATCACTTTTTCTTATGTTATTCTTTGTTTTTATCATTCTATCATTTGCTCTTTCTGTCTTTCCTTATGTTATTCTTTGTTTCTTCCTTCTATACTTATGTTATTCTTTGTTTTTTCCTTCTATCACCTTTTCTTATGTTATTCTTTGTTTTTATCATTCTATCATTTGCTCTTTCTGTCTTTCCTTATGTTATTCTTTGTTTCTTCATTCTATACTTATGTTATTCTTTGTTTTTTCCTTCTATCACCTTTTCTTATGTAATTCATTGTTTTAAGCATTCTATCACTTTCTCTTTCCGTCTTTCCTTATGTTATTCTTTGTTCCTTCCTTTTTTCACATTCTTTTTCTGTCTTTCCTTATGTTATTCTTTGTTTCTTTCTTCTATTCTTATGTTATTCTTTGTTTCTTCATTCTATTCTTATGTTATGCTTTGTTTTTTCCTTCTATCACCTTTTATTTAATTCTTTGTTTTGAGCATTCTATCACTCTCTCTTTCTGTCTTTCCTTATATGTTATTCTTCGATTCTTCCTTCTTTCACCTTCTCTTATGTTATTCTTTGTTTTAATCATTCTATCGACTTTTTCTTTCTGTCTTTTCTTATGTTATTCTTTGTTTCTTTCTTCTATCACCTTCTCATTCTTTGTCTTATTATTGCGATCTATGCTCAAAACGGCAGTCGACCGTAAACAATTCCAGAAAGCGCGCGCCGAAGTTCCTGGATCAAACTGCGCAGTGTGATGCGCAGTGGCTGGGCTCGAAATGAGCTAGAATCAGCGTTGATGAAAAATCGCTTGAACGCTAACCGCAGTGACCTTGTTTTTTGTAACGGCGTTTTGGTTTGTGATTCATGTTTGTGATTCTAGCTTCGAAAATTCGATTGAACGCACCCTCTGTCTTGTGAAAACTTCACATGGCCTAAATAAAGCCAAATCATAGTATTACTAATTCCTCTCGTTATGGCGATCTTTTTTTCTGTCACCCATATCCTTCGCTTTTCCCCTATACCTTAGTAATTTTCCTTTCTTCTATTTTGAATATGTCTGACAAAGCCAGACCAAAACCGCCCACCAAAGTCTAAGAACCCTGTACACGCATATCCGGGGGTTCAAAGGGCAGTTCCCCTTCTCCCTCAGCTCTGAATAAAATATTAACTGGGTATCCTAAACAGTGTATGCTTCCTAACCCCCCCCCCCCCCCCCTCCAGTAACTTGAGAACGGGCTCCTATATGTATTCTATACATAAATAATATTCCCGATCAAAGTGTTTGCCCCCTCCCCCCCCCCCCCCTCTCATCTTGGAAAAGATGGCTGCCTCTGAAGACACCTTGCCCGTTTTCCTCTCGTTTCTGTTAGTAAATACCATACTTCCTCCACCAAACTTCCGCCTCATCTAGCCAAGGTGCCGTCTTCAATTAGAAGAGTAATAGGATGGAGAGCAGACAAAAATGCATGTGATGCCATGGTAGCTATGGATGAGTAAGAGTGGTTGAAAGTAACCAGATGCTTTTCTTGTCCGTAGAAAAACGTGGGATACCTTTCTTGAGAAAGAGACTGTGAGATTGAATCACCGTTACAATTATATCTCTATTTTTAGAATTCGTGTGACCTTATAACTTTCTGAATTGCATTGATATTTGATAATGGATGCAAAATCATAATAAACTTACAAGTTTTACATCTTCCACAGGAGAATATTAACATATGCGTATCGAAGGAGGTTCACCCCCCCCCCCCCCCCCCCGCCACCCCCATGATCAAAATATAAAGGGAGGGAAAGAGAATGGGAAATTATGTCAGATTTTTTGTTATCCTATCCATACCATCCCGAAGACTACATAGCGGTGAAATCTAAGAATGAAGAGGTTTGAATAAGCACTGCAGCTCACCTACTTTAAAACAGTTTCGATCCTCACGGCAACCCGAAAAGAAAAACTTTTAGCATCAAGTCCCTCTTTTTGAAATAATACACGTCAATCCACCGTAGCATTAGTGCGACAAGCAACGCTCAAAGCTCAGAGATTGAATTAGCTTGAATTAGAGAATTTCTGCCCTCTATTACCAAAATACTGATTATGACTTCCTGATTGAAATTTTCAGCGACGAAAACTAGATGTGACGAAAGACGGGACCCCGCAAGTGCTCCAAGTCGAACGACAGAGGGTGTTGCAACTGCCTGGTGGTGGATAATTAACTGCTCCTGCTTCGATTGAATGCTAAAGGTTTCGGAGTATAGACTGTGTCACGTATATTAAAATATACTTTTTATCATTGACTCTCAGCATTTTTAATCAAGCCTTCCATTTCAATGCGCTGGTAAATTATTTGTAAATTGACTGACAAGTTTGGCGATTTTTGTTTCAACAAGGAAAAGTTTTGTGTCCTTATTTGCTTTCTGGAATTAGTCAAGGTTGAGCAATAGGATTAAACTTACCACTTTGCTGATAAAAAGTAAAAAAAATTGTGAATAAAATGTTTGGGGCGTCATACCCTACACATCCTCTTCTTTTTTCGAACATACCTATAGGAGCTAAAGAACATACAGACAACTACAATCGGTTTACAATATTTGTGACTTGAATCAGAGATAGACTTTACTCGTAATAAAGAGAGCTGTTGCTGAGCTAGCGCCATGAGCGTCCCTGGACGGTGTGTGCGCTCTATAAGTTTACACTATTATTATTAATTTTCTAAAATACCAACACAATTAGAATATCAAATCGAGAACATGTGGTGCAGAAGCGGGTATAGGGCGAGTGCCCCCCCCCCCTCCCATTAAACTCAATGTCGGAATGCCACGCAAAACGGTGCTCCCTGCTCATACCCTGTGCCCTTTAAAAACGTAAGACCCAAAAGTCACCTGAAAATCTACATCGGGGAAGGTGACGACGTGCTTGCAGCGCTTGTCCGTATACGTGGCGCTGATCCAACCAGGAATGGGAGGGGCCACTCTCCTCTCCCTGCATAACATTGATAGACCGTGCTTGGTAATAAGTCAACATTTCAACACAATCCTAAGCCCAAGTAAAACCCAGTGATCAGGTATCATAATGTGTTGGTGCAACGTTAGCTTGGGGGCAACTGTTTTTCGCGAAGACGACAGTGGAAGTCCCTGTAATTTGTCTGGACGCCTTCGTAATGACCCATTGACAACTAACTTTAAGACAGTCTCCGAAAGAAACAATAGAATGTACAAAACCATTGTATAATTTGTGTTATTTACGTATGAAGACTCTATCTAGGTTGACGCTGGTGCCATTTCAAATCTAAGATTGGTGCTTGTTACTAAGGTCTTTCGACATAGCATTTGATATATAATAACTGCTTCTTACCAGCTACTGTGTCTCTCCCAACTCTGATATAGAATGTAGTTGTAGTAAGTGTAGGGGCGGGAGGGGGAGGGGTCAGTACGAATGAATATCCGGACACCCTAAATTGCACCATCACATGGGGCAGAGGCGTCGCTATTTCTTGATGAATGGGGGGGGGGGGTATAGGACCTGAATTTTTTTCGAAAGGTCATCAATGTCAGTGGTTTGCTTACAAGCAATACAATTTAAAGTCTGCCGACATCTTTCTTAAGTGAGGGATGTTGCCCGCATCGAGCCTCACCCCCTAATTGATCATACATTTGAGAGAGACTGAGCAAAACCTGCTGCTCTCAGAAATGTCATATTTAGGTCAGTGTTGCAAAGAGTTCATTACTTTCATTCTGTCTTTCCTCATTATGTTCAATGTGCCGGACCCAAAATGTTTGACAATAGATTGAAGCTCATGACCTTTATATATCACAGAGTAAGTAAATAAAATGGACCCCATTCAGACGCTCCCGATTTGAGTGATGTCTCATTGAATTTAAAACAAAATCTCAGTGATTGGATTGAATCGAAGAGGAAGGCAACACTTGTCACAATGTTCGACAAACCTGAGGCAGAGATGTATTCATAGATTGTTCTGAATGACGTGTGACTTCCGAAATCCTCCTGGCACTTTCATTTATAATCGACGATACAGAAATCGTGATCATGTTTTCGGCATGCCCACAGACGTGATCGATTTGATGTAATTTGCTGTACTAGATCATTCTGCTGTAGATCAATCCACAGTATAGATTTCGAGCTCGAAAAAATATTGGTTCGATGGAACTCAAGTCTCTTTTAATTTTCAACAAGCCGTCGGCACTTTCATGCAATCAAGGAAAAATGCAACTCTCCATGACCATGGTAATGTTTTCACAGAATTTACAGACCCAGATCGATTTTTTTTCTTTGGTTTTGATTTCGACAGATCATTTTCCCCTTTCTGTGCAATCACCCAGTGTGAAAAATGATCATTGTATTGTGTTCGAAGAACCCTCACTCTTTTATGCCCAGAACGATTTGACTTTTATCTGGTTTTATTCGACAATTAAGTATTCGGTACCTGCACCTGTAGAGGTGTCACGGTAAAATGGATACGTCGTTGGACTGTATGGTTCCAGGTTCGAGTCCCATCGCGGCACTACTTGTTTATGTTGTTTGTTTATTTATTTGAATACGGTGGTTAAAAAAATGCTTTCAGCTTGGCATAGCTGTTTTCAGCATGTCCGTGCATGATACATTAACATATATATGAATTAACAGATAAAATACAAAATTAAACAATAACATTACAATAAGTAAATGAAAAGAAGAAGACTAAACATATATATTCAAAAATGAGAAATATAATGCAAGTTCAACCAAACTGTCATTTGCGAGACATTAATCTACATTTGCCTATCTCCGCCCAGGTGTATATGGGTACCGGTAGGTTGAATGCTGTCAGCGCCGAAACCGGTAGCCCAGCAGAGCCGGGGTAATATCGGAGCTCCTTGACCACCTTGCGTGGCGGATAATGTTCGCTATATAAAATATAGATATAGGCCTATATATCCAAGCCGTTACCTGCAAGCACTCATTAACGAAGAAAGATAACCCTGATAATATTTCGTTTTAGTTTTCGACAAAGCCTGACTCCGAAGGCCTAGGTGAGGTCTGTTATAAATTCAGCAAAATAATCTCTCGGCATACTATCCTCTTTGGACGCGCATTTAGTCAATTTAAAGAATGTTTTCGACCAACCCGCAGATCCAGATCTATCCAACCGAATCTGGTATAATCTCTGCAAATTTACATGATTAAAGCTCTTGTGACACTGTTGGAACTTGCGTGTAATAGGTTTAAAGCTAGGCAACCCTGGTAATGTTCTCGACGAGCCCATAGACCTGGATCGATCTATCTCGTCTGGTATAATTTCCTACAATTAAGTCTTCATTACCCCGTGGTACGTGCATGCAATCAGTTTGGTCCATGGAGAGACAACCCCGGTAATGTTCTGGAGGAACCCCAGATGAAAGTCACCCTGCCCGAGGTCTGTCAGGGTTTGTCAGGGTTTCCGACAGGTTCTTATTGCTTGCTGGTTCCAATATCCTGCAGCTGTCCATTCATGTACCAAGCTAGTGGAGGAGGAGGTATCGACCAACATGAGGCTCCGTTTTAGAGCTGATCATCGGGGAGGGAAAAGAACAGTTTGTAGGAGACTTTTCAATGTTTTTTATTTCATCAAAATCGGTCTAAACTGAAAGATAGGGGGATATTAGTAACTATATAAGTACTACAAGATGAAGAATTTGAGTATATAAGAAGGAAACACAGAAAACAGAAGTAGAGAATTAAAATGTGATACTAAATCAAAAGGTAAAAACAGAGCATGACAGATACAGGTGGATAGGGGGAGACAGATAGAGAGAGCAATTGAAATCCAAACTTTCCAAAATTTCGTAAAGTAATTTAGACGCCTTTTTTGTAGACATACAGTAACAGTATAAGCCATACAACTTCAAAAATATCAGTTTCCTCCAGATGATGACGCATATATTTACAGAGAGTATAGTTTTATTCTTGTTTCCTATAGAAAACTTATATTATTTCCATTTACCCCAGTCGTAGTATCGCTCACGAGTACGAACAACAGTTCGTAGCCATGAGCGATACTATTTATTCAAGAAAACGGTAGCAAAGATACTTTTATAATTATCTAACTGAATGTGTCTCGGATTAGGATGCAGCCATAATTATGAACATTCTTATCCGCAAAATGCCAACCTTGATCAAACTTTCTGATCATATTTCCTCCACTGTGAAGTTTAGTTTCAGAACTTGGTGTTTTACACGTCAAACATAATAATAGGATGCTCCGTCATGATTTGGCAAATTCTCGGTAAAAAAATCATTGGCGTATGGGCACAATTTGGCCTGGGGAGGTTGTATTCGTCTCTTGCCCAAAAATCAACCTTCCGTTTTCCATACCAAATTTCTGTAAAGCATAAACTATCATTAAAAGATGTTATTATATTCCTAACATTTTGATCAAAATGCATGATATTATTGATCGTGTCTTTCGTCTTTAAACGATTGCTCCTGCATTCATATAAATTCTGAATAATTGTTTCATTCCTCATTAATAATAGAAAGCCCGCGACGCTTTCGTGACCAAGGATGTACTTAATATTGAGAGGACATTTCGGAAAACGAAGAAAAACGAAATCTCCTTCCTTTCTTAAATTGAAGCTTATAAGAGTTTCACATCGTCATGTGGGCTGCAGCCCTAATAGCCCCCCCCCCCCCCCCCCCCTCCTGCTCCTCCGCATCTCAAGTACTTCTGTTGTCTATGGTTATTCTCCGTCGTGCAGTAATATATTCCGTTACAAACAAGATAAATTAAATTATTAAAAATCTTACTTGAGACGAAAATATTTTGTTTCGGAAGAAGGGAGATGAGTAAGGCTGAGCAAATCACCTATGAACACACTGACCTAGTCGTGATTTAGTGCAGCGAGTAATTAAGAACAATGGGTGTCAATTACACACACCGTTGAGCGTACATGGGTCTACAGAAGAAGATTCGATGACATCATGGGTCAGCCAATGTCCCGACGGATTTTCATATCCATTTTTTTATCGATGACCTAGATCACATTATGTAGAAGACGTAATATAGTTGTCGTCAACACCAAATTCAATTTGAGGGTAATTTTCGGTGGATTTAGAAAGGAATTCTTGGCACATGGTAAAGCCTTGAATGTGTCAAGGCTTTGGTAATGTTTGAATAATGAGTTGTGCTGATGATTGATTTGTTGGTTAAGATTTTGTTTTCATCAAAGCTAGCCGTTACGTCATCTGATGCCCATTTTAAGTATTACATCATCTCTAATTTCTCATTGATATTTATCATGATCAGACCTACTTTATGTGTCGATAATCTTATTCTCATTATCGATATACATACATTCAGTCATTTGTGAATTTGATTAATAAAACATGAATGAACAATAATAATCACAATATTCATTTTAATGTACTTTCCTAGCCTATAGACAATCACTCATATTTTCTCTTTCTCTTTCCGTCTCCCTCCCCTCTCTCTCTCTCCCTCTCTCTCTCTCTCTCTCTCTCTCTCTCTCTCTCTAGTTCTGTCTTTTTTTGTCTACCCCCATCTCTCTATATTCTTTCCTTCCCTTTCTCTCCCCTCTCTATTCATCTTTTATTCCAACTCAAAATTTCACTTGGATCAGTGAAACAAGTAAATGCGAAGCTCGGCAAAAGTAAGAAAATATCCCCCACAACCTTTCAGCAGCTTTTATAATGTTTTCAAACATTATCTCATTACTCAAGATTTTTGATTAAATATCTGCGTTTACAGACATGGAAAGATTATCAGCATGTACAGCGTCATGACAAGTCTGTATCTTTTAATTTTAAAGAAGATATAGAAGCTGGCGCTGGCGAGGATCGTCCTCTGTATCTTCTTGTCGACGAAGGCGCCATATCAATTTTAAAGGCCAACAGATTCGTTATCAGTGAGTTTTGTTTTAAGTAACGCCTGACCTAGAATGCTTGAGGTCATTGACAAGTTCATCTTTAAAAAGGGCAAGAATAAGCTGTGTGTAAACTGTGATAATCTTGTATAATTATAATGATGACGAAGTACCAGATGCGCGGTGCCATATTATGGTCTATCCGAACTACATACAAAATACAAGTTTCCGCAAACTTCATCAATGCGCAGTTACTTGAATCGAATTAAAATTAATTAACTTGCGAATGTATGTATCAATTAAACAATACATAGGCCCACAATGGAGACTGAAGACTATCAAAGATAACTCATATTACGTGTGGGTATCCAGTTCACATTTTAATTAATTTTAGATGTGTTGTTTACAAAAAGTGTACGATGTGCGACACAATACTTCTTTTAGAAAATGTATACACACTCATGAAAAAGTATAAAAGTTTAAGACAGGTCGAGGTTACACACTATGCATATATATATATATATTCAACCCAAGTCTTCTCTCTCTCTCTCTCTCTCTCTTTCACAATTTCCCTCACTAGCCTATTCCTGTAACGCTAAGATAATTATGTGCATAAATAATAATTATACAATTGATATGGAATATTTGTACACAACATTAAACTTTAAAAACACAGAAGCAAGGAAGAAATGTTGTACTCGGATAGAAAAAAATGAATAATCTGAAAGCCTTATATTTTAACTTCATATAGCATGATCTACGATGACATTGATATACTAACCAATATCGCCGTATAGAAAAATCATGTAAATGGGTTGTAATAATTTCATACATTTCGAAAAGAAAGTTATGTATTCTGAAGCAACATCAGGTTAATGCCCTTTTTATTGCATAACTCAATACACTTGTACATGTACATCCAAACAATAAGCCCGTATACATATGCACATAATTATCATTCACGTAACTATATAAAAAATATCACGCATACAAAATACGATCACATACATTACACATACATTAAAAAGGCATCATAATCTACCTGCATATAATTTCGAAGACAAGTAACAATCATTATCGGTAAGGATATCAATAATGGCCTCCCCTTCTGATGATTGTATACACCTGATCTGAGAACTGAGATTAAAATGTCATTCAGACATGTCGAAGGCACAATTGTACAGAGATCATGAATTGTAGTTTTAACTTATTTATAGAAAAGTGTATCTACAGTGCATTTACAAATAGCATATATATTGAGTGAAATGGTAGGCATGTCAATTTCTTCTAATGATTTTCTTATAAATTAAATTGTATATACACTTTCATTGAAATTTTACACCATGACCCATCGAAGTCGTTGATCAATAGCCATCTCTTGCCTACAAAAATAGAGACCAGTTACACATTGTGGTACATTTTATGAGCATCTTCTTTATCATCTCCTTTCTGGTAATTTTGATTTCCTTTCTTTAACTTCAAGTATGGTAATACACTGTAAAAAAGAATTTGTTCATTGGTAATTTATACGTATTTTTTCCATGTAGAATTTACTTGAAAACATTAGTTTTGCCACTTACGCACTAAATTTAAGTCTTGCTAACTCAAACTTTCAATTTAGTAGAACATACGTGGAATATTTAAGTAAAATCAAATACATAAGAACTTTAAGTAATTTCAGCTTGTATTAATTTAGTAATTTTAACTCAAAATCAGAAATTATACGTATTACTCAAACAATTTATGTTGATTATTCTTATCTTTTTAAAGTAAGGACCGATGCAGTGCGTAATAGAAATATTTACATAATTTATGAATATTCATTAAGACCAAATTAAACTCTTTTTTAAATAAAACAATTCTTTTTTGTGGTTGAATGAAAATTTAAGGACTTTAAAACATTTACAAATTCATTTAACATGGCTAAGCAAAGACAAGACAATTTTTAATTGTTACCCAGTTCAAAACAAATCAAAACTTGATATTTCAGGAAATTGTCAACCAATTTTCCTTTTAAGATGCTACGATCAAGTATATATAAAATTTGGAGCCTTTCAATATGTGTCGAATTGAAGCGTATGTAATAGTTTGTGATGGTGGTAGAAGTAGTGAATGATTAGTGGATGATACTAGTGTTAGATTAGATGGGTACCAAATCGTGCAATATGTAATCCTATCATAGCTTTTTTTTAATTATCTAAAATGATTACAATACTTAAATTATTTACGTTAATGTAACTCGATTTAACTGAGTAAAAATTTATTCAGCAAAATAAGTAAATTCTACTTAAGATGCCGTAGGTAATATTTACTTAATAAAAATAAGGCAATTCTTTTCCTCAATTTTATTGAGTTATTTCGACTATTATTTGTTTACAGTGTACGATATTATTATAATACAAAATGTAAAATGTGACATTATAATGTTTAAACAAAATAATCATTTGATAATTATATTATTTTGTAATTGCTTTGTAGAAAACGAAACGACACTTTCAGCTTCTGCTGGTTGTCACTCATTATACACCGATAAATATTAATAAAAATTAAATAATAGGTATATTAAATAGAAATTCATTATTTGTTATTTACCATAACGTGAAAAATTAAAACAAATCAACGTAGATATATATGTCATGTGTAACTAACACCCATTACGATGAAATCCCACAATCATACATTTCGGTGAAAAAATTCAACAATGGTATACCTGACTTTCATTTAAAACGAGTATTTGTTAAGTTAGAGTCTTTAGGTTGTTTAATTAATAACGGAAAATTATGCGAATTATCGATCTATTCCTATTCGAGTTTAGAGAACTGTGCTTTTGTACAGGTGTATGATATACATGTGCTAACAGGCGCGTACGCAGGGGGGGGGGGGGGTTTTGGGGGTTAAACCCCCCCCCCCCCCTTTGGTATTTTTATGTGTATAAACCCCCCCAAAAAAACCTAAAACCCCCCCCCCCCCCCCCCTTTGGTTTTTTTTTTTTTTTTTTTTTTTTTTTTATTATTAAAAAAAAAAAAAAAAATTATCCCCATGAATGACCCTAAAACAGGTGACCTTACCCCCCCCCCCAACGGAGCAAAATGTCAAATTTTCAAATTTCGAGGTCAAAAAAAAAAAAAAAAATGTGTCCTCTTACCCCCCCCCCCCCCCCCCCCCCCCCCCCCCCCCCCCCCCCCCCCCCCCCCCCGCTTATTCAGCGGTCGGCTGAGTCGTTGCGAAATTTTCGGCCCGATTTATGAATGTTAAAACCCCCCCCTTGAAAAAATCCTGCGTACGCGCCTGTGTGCTAATGATGATTATTCTGCAGGCTAGAGGAATATCATAGAATAGTCTGATTACGTCATAGCCAGATTACGTAATTATTACGTCTTATATGACATCCCGACAAATGTGACTCTACAATCGGAAATGTCACTTTAAGATTCATTTCAATTTAGAGTCAGCGGTTAAAAGTTCAAGACTCTTCTGGAAGACTTCGCAAAATATACCAGCGATTGATTTCTACCCGTCATTAGTCCGGGGTAATAATGGTCTCCAGAGATCCGAAAATAGTTCTTTATACCAAGAGGCTCTTTAGATCATCGACTATAGAGTTCGAGATGATAATCAAGATTGAATGCCGTCCCTGACAATCTTTCTCGCGTTACGGTCAGACAGGCCTGGTCTACGGCAGGGATTAACTTCGCATTCGTACTCATCAATTTGGGCCTATTAGTATTCAATCCATGCCTTTTTTCAATGGTCAACGTTTAGCTTAAAAATGAAATCCCGATGATGACTGACGTATAGTTCTATCAAAGTTTTGTTAATCCGTCATGCTTACACTTTTTTTCCAACACCTCTCCCTGATTTTGGTTCATCTTCATTGCGAATTGGGATCTCAAGAGTCTTTTCACGTCATATCTGGGCCAAAAAATGCACCTGGCTCTTGTCATTCAGTTATGCTTCTTCAAATGTTATCATTTTACAGGCCTAGTCTGCAGCGATAGGCAGATTCCATCTAGACTAGCTATCTGGTGCTTCGCGATATGCTGTCTTCTTCTATTCGTCTTCAAGAAGTCTTTAATTCAACCAGCGACCGCAACTCCGTCATCGTGGCTATTACAGCTAATTTGATCAAGGAATCCTCTTAGCATTTTGTAATTTGAAGATCACCTTGCGAGACGTTTCAATCCTTGCCAAACCACAGCGAAGATCCTTGAAGATGGTGAGCAACAGCGCCTACGAACTCTACCGAACTCGCCGCATCCTGGACTCAGTGGTAGAGTAGGGGTCTAGAAACCCAGACGTCAAGGGTTCGAAACCACGGTGATGCGCTAGTGTCCTTTGGTAAGGCATTGATCCTCATTACCACTCACTCGGAAAGAACTTAAAGCTAAATAGGTGCGTCTGGTTGCGTTATCTTATCCTCTTTTAATCACGTTGATGGCTCAAAGGTATATAGCAGTGGCATTGTAACTGGGAGGTTACTGGTTCGAAACCAAGTCGATGCGCTAGTGGGCTTTGGTCATGAGGGTGAGGCATTAATCCTCAGTATCAAGTCTTTACCAAGCCCTCCAAATAGGACCGAAACCTGTAGGTCAATCTCTTTGCTTACCTACAAGCATATAATGCTCTCTTAGCAGTCAGATAAACGATGTCATCATTCAAGCGATGTCCGTCCGGACCATTATTTGAGAGGCTCCTTCTTGGTGGAGTGGTTGTTGCCGCTGACGATGTGCGTCATCTGTTTGTTGGAGATGATCCTGCGAAGAAATTTAGCTGGTTGGTCGATGTCCGCAAAGCGACACTGGATGATGCAACGGAGGACATCTGTAAGAAAAATATCAAAGACAAAGACATAAGGTTGATCATTAATTATTGTCACTAATAAATGGAAAAATAATGAGTTGGTATAGTCAATATGAATATTAGGCAAGAACAGTGATGGACCGCCTTTGTGTGCATAACATGACCATGATGACGAAACATTTTCACAAGAAGACAATGCAATGCAAAAAGTACGAGCGGACTTTACTGTTCCTATGAAGTGCCCATTGGCAAGGGAAAATATATACATTTCAATTTAAAATTAAATAAATCACCTAGCCTGTCTTAGTTTTAAAATTGACGTAAAAGTATCAATGCACTCGTGAGGAATTGACGATCTCATGCTCATACATGTAGATGGATTAGACATCACTTTGTCAATAACAAACAATTATCGTTGACATGATTGATGTCTCAACATGGTCAATTAACCCACAAAGGTTTTCTAAATGAGTCATGACTAGCGTTCAAGTTTAACCTACATTGCTAATGATCTATAACCCAAATAACTGTTTTGACACGGGGGTAGCCATAGCAGAGGAGAAAGTAAATGACCCCCATCACAATTCTGCTTCAGGAAATTCCGTCTGGTTCGTAGGGTCCGAGGGGTGGACACAAGGGACCACGGGGGTCTCCGGACAGAAGAGGAGGGGGTCATGGTTGGGCTGATTATAAGATGACCACCTCTAAGAATTACCTCCGAAAACTACTTTATTGTCATGACTTGTAAGTGAAGTGTAATTCCCCTTTCGATTCAAAATACAAGGAGGGGCATCCTTATTTCTTATTTGTCTTAACTTGGTATTTGTCTGGCTCTGTAGAGTGCGAAGGATGTACTCGGGGGACCAAGGGACCTCCTAATGGAAGAGGATAGGGTCATGGTTGAGCTACTTTTGAGATGACTACCTCTTAGAATTACCTCCGAAAACTACCTAATTGGTCAAGAATTATTAATTGAGTGTAATTCCTCTTTTGATTCAAACTACAAGGAGGGGTTTCCGTATTTGGTATTTGTTGTGCGCCTGGCTTATAGAGTCTGACAGATGGAGAAGGATAGAGGGTCATGGTTGAGCCCATTTTGAAGTGCAATTCTTTTTTTCTCCTTCATTTTAAGATACAAGGAGTGGTATCATAATCCAAAATAATTGTACTTGAATTTGCTTGTGGTTTAACAAGAATTGATTGTCCATCCGTGAGAGAAAATGCAAAATGACACTTAAAGGAAATTAGTCCAACCATAATCTTTAAACCACAAATCATTATTTTTCTTTTGTTTTACTTTTATTGTTGGAACTTATTAATCAAGAGGTGGGGTGTGTCGCGGTTTATCACTTCTTATAAAAATGTCCGCTTCTTTTTATTAAGTCTACTCCTTTTGTTGAAATGAAATAAAGTAAACATCTTTGATACAACTGACATCTAAACTCCTGGGAATAGTGACCAGGGCAAGGAGTTGCCCCGGTCATCATGGTCATGGTTTCGAAGTGAATCCTCTCTGTTTTTCAAACTAAACAATAAAGCATATTCGGAGCAGACGACACCCTCCTCCTACTTTTCTGATGCGTCTTCCAATATTGGAATTTCCTTCCAAGACGTTGACCCCACATACACTTTCTGTGACCTGGCGCACTGAGGTGCGTTTACACTGTGCTTGCATTCTTGACTTATCAAACTCCTTGTACAATGTTACAAGTGTATGGGGTCCATCCTCACAGGACGTATTCTTGGCTCACTGATCGAGGCCTCTAACTTGGAAAAAGTAGAACGCACTCCCACTGCGGGGTGCACAGACATTGCGACACTTTGAATTCAATATTGAATCATTTGAAATTGGGAGGTTGGCAAGTTTCCATTGCTAGCATTGTGCGGTTTAAAAAAGTATCATAGTGTGAGACGATGAGGCACCCACGGCTCATGCGCAAGCTAGGATGAAAAGAGGCATCCCTTCCAAGAAAAGGATGGGCACACCTTTTCACGTGTACACTGTTTTTTTTCTCACTCTTCCCAGACGTTCATGAATAAAAGAAAATGTTAACATGCCCTTTTCCTCATGTACATCTTAGATTTAGTGATATACACCCTTTCCTTCCCCACCAAACGCCCGCCTCATAGTGAATTCTTTATATTATGTATTATCTACAAACTGAATAGTACAATACTCATTTCTGTTCACCTCGGAATTGCTGACACCATTTTTATTTTCCTTTTTTCTTCTTTATTTTATTGTTTTTCCTTTCATTATAGGCGGTCACAAATCACACCCAATCCTGTTATATTCGACCTTTTAACTTTCATCCTTTCTTCTCGATGTGTTTGTTTGTTTAAAACAGCACTGCGATGAAAGGAGCCTTCTTTCCCAATTGTTCTCGACATACAATAATTATATTTTACATATCGAGTCCAAACTCGCGGACAGATCTTATTTTTATGACACGAAACATCTGCATTTTTCGATCGCGGGCCGGGTTATGAATGAAAACAGCCAGAAGGGAAATATTCAACTTGACTTTGAGCCTAGCTCATTTCCCACGCGAGCTCTGATGTCTAATTGGTATCCCGTATGGCGTCCTTAGCTCATGGTAGACAATTAGAAATCGAAGTTCTCTCTTTTCATGTTGTGGTTTCTTGGCATTGTGATAAGATTCCCAAGTGTCTCTCTCTCTCTCTGGTGATTTGATTTGAATTTTAAAAGCACATTTGATTTCCTTCTGCCGAAGTATGTAACAATAAACAATAACACAATAAACATTGCAAAGACGGAAGCACAGATTCCTGAAAACGGAACTTCTGTTGGGGACGCCAACTCAAGATATCATTTGCATTTTAAATGGAACATTTTGAAAATAATGTTGTTTTTTAAATAATCAATTTCGTTTTCTCCACGTTTCCTCTTTAATATGCAGTTTGTAGTTGGATATGACAGATTGTAACAATGAGTAGGTGTTGATTTTAAAAGTGCCCACCCCCAGAAATAAAAAGGAGAAGAAGTATAGATATTTATATGTTTCAGGAACAATAGGCCTTTTGTGTGTATCTTGTACCATGATAGAAGTTTATCTACAATCTTTTAAACCCATGTTTATTAATGAGTAATTCATTAAAGTAGATTAACTAACCCGGGTCATGTGGTATTGCTTTTTGAAACATGATGGATTCGGACATTGTCCGATAAAAATCTGTCAGGGGCAGATAGAACAGTCATTGGAAATAGATTAATTATTCCAGTAGAAATGCATTCGAAATAAACATTTCCATTAATCCCTAAGACATTTTTTCTATTTTCTTCCAAGTCATAAACACAATATTTATTAAAATTATCTGACACAAACAATAACTCAAATTGTTATCCATGCCCACGCCAGAAATTGTTTTCCATATTCCATGTTGACATTCTATAGTTCTAAATGACTTATAATATAACAGTAGTTGCTCAAAATTGTTGAACAATGGGAGCATGCATGCGCTTTGTGAATAACTTACACATTAATACAATTGTTCTATCATCTAACGCCTTCCTTGATTTAACCATGGAAACATAAAGTAAGATCAGCCCATGAATGATTTAACGATACCAGCGTTGTATGCTTCATGTCTGTGGATAGTATTATCTTCCAAACCGTGTTAATAACCTCAACCACTACCGGTGTTATGTTCATGACCAGGACCGGTTCGGGGTTATATTCTTCTTATCTTCGATGAGTAAGAATGAGTGGGTTGGGTTATATTCTCTAAAGCGTCTAAACATTAAAGATTAAAACAAATTAGTACAGGTCATGTGAATCGAACTCTGTTGAGGTTTTTGTGAAATGTTAGTTACGTACACTGTATTACAAGATAATATTTTGTTTTTATCTGTTCGTGTTTAATTTGTTTTCTTTGCGTTATTAGGTTTGACAATTATGACATCGATAACAAATATAATTAATCTTGCTGAGAAATCACATAGAGTGAAAAAGTGTTAACACCACAGAAATAGATAAATGGGACTACTAATATGTAGGGATCATGATTCGGTCCAAAATAATTCAAAATGACATGTACACATGTTTTGGAATATTATAGGGCATTTAAGGAAGCAATCCGTTTCATTTAACATTGGTACTAGTATAAAGGTATGTGATATTCTTCTACATAAAGGAATAGAAAGAATGTGAAAGCCTCCCACAAAATATTTCCCATCTCTACAAGAAATCGAACGTCTCTTTAAACGGTTGTAAAGAAGACAACAATGCTAACGGCAGGAAGGATGTGGGATTAATGTTGTTTGTGTTTTTTCTGTTTGTAAGTGGAAAGGAAATGTAGGAGCTGGAAAACAACACCACTCATTTTGGGGGTTGTAGTTTTTATACAAAATAAAAAAGGTATCAGATACACGAGAGGATATCAGGGGCGGATCTAGCTTTTTGCTAAGGGGGGGGTTTGACCAAAATAATGACAATGCGGAGCATCGTTCACGAGCCGCGAAGCGGCGAGCCGATTTTTTTTGGGGGTGTTTATTTGAACCCCGTAAGTGATGTTTTCCTGGCATCTATTAACACAATGGAGACCATAAAAAGCAGTGCATGATAACGTCTTTTTAAATCAAGTAACAGTTAAATACACAGTTATATCCAGAGTTATCATGTGTTTGGTTAAGTTACCAGATGAGTTGAATATCTTCTCACAATATTTGCACTTGAAAGGGTTTCTCTCCAGCGTGCGTTCTTTTTTCTTTCTTTTTTCTTTTTTTTCTTCTTTTTTTTTTCCTTTTTTTTTTTTTTTTTTTTTTTTTGGGCCGCCCAAGGGGGGGGGGGTTTAAACCCCCTAAACCCCCCCCGTAGATCCGCGCCTGGATATAGGTATATAGGCCTATGGTTAGGAGAACAGTGTTATAAGATGTTAGAGCAGCAAATTCAGTATTTAGAGTTGAATTTGGTTAAATATTTTGTTCAGTACTTGTTATTCCTAAAACATATTGGGTGTCGATCATGAGCGCATTATTTTTTTTGTTAAAATTAAGCCTCATTCAAGATACATCCTTCGTAGGATATCATTAACACCCTATTGTGTAATTAAGTTGAGCATTACATCTACATGTATGTTGCAGATTTCTAAAATAAAAAATATTTTAAAAAAAATCAGTTTTGAGTGCAGACAAAAGGGAGGGGTTGATTCAAACGATTTACCATTTTCCTTTTAGAAAGTACGTTCCACAATTTTCAAACTATTTATTCCATTTCGTATGACAATGAAACTGAAAATACTATAGCAGCTGATTTTTCTTCGAACCCCGGCACAAAAGCATCAAAGTCATCTTATCAAATCGATCAATCAAATTTAAAAAAGCCTTCTTACGCTTTGAACCCCCATCAAATACTCCGAAGTTTCAACTTATCTCCTTAATCTTCTTAATATTCACATATTTTAAAAGTCATTCAGTAATCGACTGTGCTTAGTTGCACTTTGAAGACGTCATTTAGCTTAACGAGATTAGATTACCATGTAAGGACTTTACACCTCGGGATTGAACCGGTAGGGGTGAACTTATCCCCCTGATTGGTTGTGGTTTTGTAACAACGGGGGTCGCCTCAAAGTATACCCACTCAGTTCAAGGCTTTCATTCATAAATTCTTAATAAGCGTGGCAAGCGATCTTTCTTTCTTTTTTCTTACTTCTTTTGGTTAGCATTGAGGTTATGATTGATGGTGACAGGTTGGTATAATTATGATTATAATTATTTAATTCAGTCCATGTATTGGGGAAATGCTGCTTGTTAGGAATTAGACCACTCCAGCTAGCTGAATGGAAAAAAGGAATGTCATTGAGCTGCCAAACGACATGAAAATATTTTTGAAGTGCCGAAAATAATACGAGAATATTGTTTTCTTTGTACCACCGACGCTCTTTAATTCCATTATGTTATCCATTCTGAGAGTGATTTATCACCCATTTAAAGAAAGAATGTCGCATTTAGTACATTTTTGTTCTTCTAAAAATTGAATACATATGAGTTTCAACGGCGTTAAGCATTAAAGGATTCGGGAAATGTTTACCTTGACTCAAAAAGTTAACTGCAATCATTTTAGTAGGAGTTTCCCTCTCAATCACCTTCTGATAGTTATATTTCATCCATAACATTTCAACTCAGCTTGATATAAATTAGTTATATTAATCGTAGGGATAGGCCTAAATAATATTTGATAAACAAACATTGTTTCAAGTATCACATTTTTGTTGGACTAATGTTTAAACTTAGCATGTCATCTACGAACATCAAGTCGTGATGAACAAGACCCTCTCCGTTTTTATTATAATCCTTAAACATTGTGGGTTATATAAATTCGGGCAGAGTTCAACTAAAAGTAAATGACTCTAAAGCATATTGTTTAACCTATGTTTTTATAGTTGGTAAATAGCTTCCTCTATCGGTTTTCCAGGAAACGAATGAATGGATATTCAGGTTGGGTACTGTAACTTGAAATTGATAGGCTACTGTTTGAGTACTTTTAGGTTTAATGTGTTATTATATTGAGACAGAAGCGGATACCGGCGATAGTTTTTATAGAAAAACATGTTTTTCATAAACATCATCGTAGTTTAAAACAAATTAATTGTGTATGATGACTAAAAATATATTTTTAAAAGAAGAAATTCGATTTTGTCCCCTTCTTTCTCTATCTCCTCTCCCCTCGCTTCACTTTTCGTGATCACTCACAACACTTATTTCGTATACCATGTATACGTCTATCGTTCTTTCTTACCATAAGCCCCTAAAAGGCTAATCATTTGAATGGGAAGCTGCCGAATGTTAACTGAAAATGATTATGGAGAATAAATTGTTTCAATTACGAGTAAGACTTACTTTTAAAGTGTGGATGTTTGGTCGCATAGATGAATGGGTTCACACAACTACCTAGGAGGTATATAGCTCCAGCATAAGGCACCAGGTGGTCACTCCCCGGTATCATCAACGAAACGCTGTACGGCGTCAGACACAGGAAGAAAGCGATCACGACATAAAACAAATTTCTCGTGATCTCGATCTGTCGTCTGCTAAAATGCTGCTTGGTTTGCCTCCTGTTCAAGTCCTGGAAGTACTTATCACTCTTCTCCGCCGATTCCGACGTCCGCGACATCGGCGGCGACGTCGCAACGGTGTCGGATGGCGTCTTAGGCGGGAAGGATGACGACGATGGTTCCGTTGATGACATCGATTTCATGTGACGTCGCACGTAGGCGAAGATTTTCACGTAGCAGACGACGATGATGACGAGAGGACCGGGGTAGAAGATGGTGGCGAGCATCATGTCGTAGATGCTGGCGTTGGCGTTGTCGGTGTGCTTCGGTCCGCAGCGGGTGTACTTCTCATCGAACCCGATCTCACCGATGGAGAAAATGGGCGGTAAGACGGTGAAGACAAACGGTACAATCCAGGTCAGGAGTGTCGTGAAGACAAGGTTGCGGGTTCGATAGAAGCTACGGTAGCGGTGACTAGGCTGAGTGACGAGGAATAGACGATTTAAGGCAATCGCAGCCAGGGTGAAAATACTGCATCCAGATGAGATGATGCTGCTTGCCGCGGCGATCGAACACGTCCAGTCGGCGATCGGGTACCGCTCCGTGCTCAAGACGGCAATGACGTGGAATGGCATGAGAATACACGTGAACATATCGGCAACGCTGAGGTTGACGACATAGACGTTGGTCGCTGTCCGGAGCTTTCTCGAGAGCGCGACACCTGCGATGACGAGGCCATTTCCCAAGAGACCGACGATGGCAATCAGACCCGACACCGTGGCAAGAAAAATCCTCTCCGAGTAATGAAGAGGACTCTCGTAATCGTACGGTGCCTCAGTGACGACGAAGTCCGTTTCATTCATGATGACGTCTTACGTTTTGTGCGATGTTATTGCGAAAGCGTTGAGTTTTCTCTGTTTATGAGCGATGTTTAACCCCAAAACGATTTCAAACCGAGCTCAGCTTAAGTAGAAGTGGTAGGATGTATGGATGTCAGAAAATAAAAATCAATGTCTGCGATCTTGTAATCAGATAATGTCTCTCACCTGCCGATTTCCTGGTGCGACCTCATAGACGGACCAAAACAAAAACAATGAACCTTTTTGACGTATATGACGCTCAAGATCACGGCAAGGTAATACATTTGTTAAGTAACGTCAGTCGCGTTGCTCAGCCCAACACCTTCATGTAATCACCATGAATTCATTGTCAGAAATCGTCGATGGTTAACATAACTTGTGAGCTATCTTGAATGTCAATCAGTTCGTAACTCACAAGAAAACAATAATTCCAAGGTGTGAACAAAATAATATTCCTTGATTGTTCAGCCTCTTTTGAATCAAGGAAGGATATCGTTCACCTAATCCCAACACTCGAGTTCGTGAAGTCAGTTCCTCTTCACGACAAAGAAAAATATCTTTAACGTAATGACACAGAAAGGTATGGCGAACTTCCTTTATAGAGTTACACATCCAAGTCTAACTAGAAAAACACATACATTGAACAAAATGTCTTTCTAGATTTAGTAATGTCATCTGAGATCGAGTTGCGAGAGGCGTCGAAGGTGACTTGGTAGGACCAGCAATAATCGCAATATTTACCGTAGAAACAGATTAAGTGCCATTTAATTGTTTTCAAGAATGCTGTCAATGTCCGCTATTTATCCTCTTCAGGGTTTGAAGTCGCTTCAAATCCAGGTGTTTCCAAGAGCAAAGATGTTGAGGATGACAGCGAATCAGGGTTATCGAACCACGATTGTGGAGCTTTTCAAACTGATTCAACGAAAACCTGCTTCAATATCCAGCTATCTGTAGCAGACTCGAAACATGACCGACTGCAAACAGGATCAGATCCGCCCAGATATATCCTGACTGTACTTTCAGTTCTCTGGAGAGTTAATATGATACCTGCTATATAACAGTAGATTTTCACAAAGAAGGAGTAATGTATACTGTAATATATACTCAGATTGGTTAAAAACACAATTTTTCAAAGTTAAGCATGTGCAGAGGATAAAACACGCAGTTTCCAACTCGAAACGATGACAGACGACGCGAAATAACCACCGATTGGCAACAACACTTCAATTTATAGATTTCTAACCCCTTCCTCAAATACAAGGTCAACTCTTGATTGCACGAGCTCGTTATTTGCTACCGTGCGTTGGTTGACGAATCCTTTCGGCAATGAAGTGCTCCTTTCATTTTCTAGCAAGTGTATACCCAGCCTCGACAACTGCGTCCGCCTAACTCAAAGCCCGACTACCAAATGCTACTACGCTGACAGACTATTCGTCGTGATGGCCGTGGTGGTGCGCCATCACCGGTAAACTTCACTCCCAGCTGTCTCCGCGATCAGTCATTGATTACAATTAATGACTTTCTTGTAGCTCAAGAGTTCACTACGCCTACTTGATCAGCCCCGATCTATTTGCAAAATAGAAATATCCCTTGTATTCGAAATATTGTAAAGGATTCTTCCTTGATGGCCCCTGAGGATAACAAATATGAGAGAAGTGTTCGTCGGGAAATCATCGTATTGGGTATCCATCTATAAAGTTATCCTTAGATCTTCCGGTGTGGGGGTCCTTTACTCATAGCTTTAAGATTATAGTGAATCGTGGTATACGTGAGCTAATAAGGCTGATTTCCTTGTTTGCCAAATTAATATCAGGGTTCGACTGATCCAACAGAATTACTGTCATTTATCTTTTTTTAACCTCTCGAACTTGATCGCATCTATATTTCCGAGAAAAAAAATCGACCCAAGGGCAATTTCAATACCCTATTGTATGTCCAATAGAAATCATGTTCGGATTACATAATACGTCATTGTCATGTTAGTATATTTCAGTAGGTGACGTACAAGGTACTGAAATTGCCTTTTAAAAGTGACTCAGTAACATTATTGAAGGTTGATGAAACAATTGTGTAATTTTTGTATGAAATGTTACCTATTAATATATTCCTTCTACTGTACTATACTAACCCTCTAACATGCGAAAACTCCTGAATAAAATTCCCAAACCACAAATATATTAATGGTATTCTTTGAAGGTATCACTGTGCGACACCCTCTAACAGGAAATTCTCCTAACCATTTTTAAATTTCCTAATCGTTTTTCCATGAGAATAAGACATAAACCGAAATGCCTGGAAAAGTATTTAGAGCTAATTCATTGCTTTTTGACAATTTACATTTACCTAACATGTAACTAAATTGTAAAAATAAAGTTAGGAGAATTAAGGAATCGATCAGATTAGATTTTCCCAATTTTTATCATTAATAATGGTTTGTTTTCACTCAAACTTTCAGATTATCTCTAATTGTACATCTAGCATTGAAGTCATTACCTTTACTTAGCACCATTTTATCTCATCTGAACAATGTCACCAAGCCCCTTTAAGTTGATTTTACCAAAGTAGTTGCGACCATGTTCTGATTTTTTTTAATCGTTTTACTTTTAAAACACTTTGAGTCAAAACAATTGATATATACGAACTCTCTATTATCTCCGAATGATTGTTCTGTGAGACGATGTATTCCATAAAGGCTAGTACTTGTCCGAATTATAGATTCCACTGATAAGGAAACAAAATCATTAACATATCTTAAAGAAACAACAATTTCACAATGTTGAAGTTAAAGTGACTGAAATTTGATATCACGGATATGTGAAGAGAGAGTAAATCTTATTAAATGTAATAATGCAACCCCAATGTTTGTTTTTCCTGAAGATGAAGCCACGAATTTGAATCGTGACAAATAAGTAGAGAAATGCAGAGCATCTTAATAATGTTGATCCGTATAGTGAAAGCATGGGAGAATATATAGAGATATAGATGTAGGATAGCAGAGGGAGAGAGAGAGAGAGAGAGAGAGAGAGAGAGAGAGAGAGAGAGAGAGAGAGAAAAAGAAGAAGAAGAAGAAGAAGAAGAAGGAGAAAAAGAAGAAGAACAAAAGAAGAAGATGAGGGAAATATGTGGGCAGAGAGGAGTTGGGAGAAATGAAGAGACGGTGAGATATGGAGAGAGAGAGAGAGAGAGAAAGAGAGAGAGAGAGAGAGAGAGAGAGAGAGAGAGAGTATTTAGATATACACAGACAGACATCAGACAAATTCGTTTTGCTGAATCCAAATTCAAATTCACCTTGTACAAACCTTGTTTAGCGATGAGTCTCCTATATACTACCCAGTGAGAATATTTAGTCATACCTTGGCGGTGACGGAATAATCTAATTCATAAAATCCAAGTTTTGCCGCCATAAATAATAGGTACCCTGGATCTAATATCATTACAGACAGCCACGAATGATGACTATATTTACTGCTTGGCGCTGAACCATCTTTGTTCTTAAATTATTCAGCAAATAAGTGGACACCGCAGGAATTTACCCAGTTATCTTGTTATAAAACTTTTCATCAAAAAGAAAATGTACACACGAACAGTAACTATGCTATCCTGAGCCGAAATCTAATGTCATGAGATAAATATAGATTAAGGATAATAATAGCATGCGAGCTTTAAATTATGTTGTGCACGATATGTTTTCTTCAATTTCGTTTGACAGAGGTTTAATACGACTTTAACATAGAAACTGAAAGCATGCATTTCATCCAAAATCTTAGATTCATACATTTTATATATTGACCAAATATAAATGAAGATAATTGTTCAAAAGAAAAGATGATCGAACTTATTTAATTTTAGTATTTAATATTCAATGGAAAGGAGGTGTATATTACCTTTTCAATACGTGTACTGTACTCTAATCGGGGCGAGTACCCATGCAATAGGCAACTTTCCCTAATCATTACCTCAATATTAAACTTACTATACCCCCCCCCCCTATTTCCCTATCACCATCCAGGCATTTTTAACTTTGGTTATCTAGCATCTTGCTTTCCTACCCACGTCCCCCTCCCCGACGTTATGGGTGAACATTTTACCCGGGTGGTAATTGCCCGGGATAGATGTTGGTAGGGGTATACACAGCTATTGTCCAAGTAGTACTTCTCCTATAGAAGGGTCCGGGATGTTCCTAAATTGTCCGGGTTGGCTGTCCTGTTTAAAAGTAGACTACAAGTACATAACGAAATCAGGACAAAATGTTTTGAAGGTTTATTGGTCATGAAACCGGAAGGATAAAACATCCAGGGTATAATCAATAGTAATTTTACTTTTTAAAGTCATGCTTAATAATATTTAGATGTGGAATAAATGCATCCCAATAATGAAATGAAATAGATTAAAGGTCAATTGATAGCGATCAAAAATAGCCTTAAAACATTCGATGCATGCATTGTTGCATGCAATGGCATGTAACTACCAAACTTGACTTTTCAAATACACACTCAACATTCAATTCTGTACCAACTGAAGCAATCTTCGTCTCACAAAGTTTTTCTCTGGAAAAGGGAAACGAGACAGAAAAAAGTGACATTCTAACCTCTCCGAAATCAAATTTCCTCCAATTCTCTCCTGTCCCTCTTAATCATCGTAAACCTACATTCAGGATAAAGTCCACATCGAGACGGTAATTTCAGTTGTCTTGGAGAATGGAAAGACAACAGAAACCAGAGATGCTTTATAAGCATCCAGGGTTCTTTACGAGTGTATATTAATACAAGTGTAATTGACTTAAGAGACTAGTTCCGCCGTTGCCAATGTAATGCTTCCGACTAGAGATTGGTTTAAAGTTAAACAAACAGCGGACTCGGAAATTATTTTGGGCTGAACGAATACAGGACTCTTTTCCCCCGAAATAATGGGAGATGCATATGTGAAACTGAGATGAGATGGGGTCTTTAAATACATGGTTGATAATAGCAATCACTTCACATAAAATGTCTTAGAAACATAAGAATCAAATTTATAATGAAACCAACTTATCTACTAGTAATAACATTTCTTGTTTTTGCGACTCTTGCGTGACTGTTGTAGACACCATTGACAATCGATGACCAATTAAAGAAGTGACAAACTAAAGAAAATGTTAAACACTATGTCAAATGTCCTGAAAAATAAGGGCATCACCAGTTTCGTTTTCACTTTCTCCCCTTTCTTATTCGCATTTATTTCCCACGGAATGGGTTCCTTTCTATATTTTGTGTCTCTGTTTTGTTTTGTTTTGCATTTTCGTTGACGACATTTCTGTTGATTAGAATTCATTTGTTATAGTTATATTCATTCACATTTTGTTCTTTCTTTATTGCATTCTTTCTTCAGTTCTCCTTATTATTATTGTTATCTTCTTCTTCTTCTTCTTCTTCTTCTTCTTCTTCTTCTTCTTCTTCTTCTTCTTCTTCTTCTTCTTCTTCTTCTTCTTCTTCTTCTTCTACTGCTCCTTCTTCTACCCCGTCTTACATTTCCTCACACTCATGTATATTACGTGTAGCTCATGCCCCCTTTCTATGAATCATTTCCCCCTCCATATTCATCCTTCACCCTCTTTCTTCTGTCAATGTTTTCCTATCCAATGTTTGAATGAAATAAAACTTTTACAATTTCAAAAGCAACAATGTCAAGGGCATAAAGAAGTAAACTATATACACTGCAATAATTCGTGCAAGATCTGGATATTCGATTTTGGAAACCTCAAAGAAATTACAAGGTCACACTTTGGAAGGGTCATCTTTATCATTCTGAGCTGATACACAGATGATTTAGACATGGAAATTTGAGGGGAAAAAAAGTAATAAACAAAAATGGGTGAGATAGAACTGGGGAGTGAGGTGGAAAGAGAGAAAATGGGAAGGCATTATGAGTTCAAGAGAGACGTTCTAGCTATCATCGTGATGGGAAGAAAGTAAGAAAATAAATGGTACAATTTAAAGTTAAAGCCGAGTAGTCAGTGGCGCAAATACGGGGGCACGGGGGCACAGGGGTACACATGAATACCTTTCCCTCATCGCATGGCGAAAAAAGAGTAAAGGGGGGAAGGAAAGGTGAGAAAATGAATAGGAAAAGAGAGAAGATAAGCTGACCCATCCTTCTGCCTCCAACAATTTATTCGGTGGCTATGCTAAGTCTCATTTCATCCACACAGTAACATCTTTACCCCCCCTCCCCCAGGCTAATCTATATAGGATAATGTAATTTATAGTTATAGATTCATCTATAGGCTAATGATATAGAAAACATTACAAATAAAAGGGGAACAAAAATCAAAATTAAAAGTAAAGGAGTTGGTCTTCATTGAGGGTCTTAGTGCACAAAGAACTGGAAAGTGTAACAAAGGGTAACTCCGGCACCCCGCCAACTGCACCCGCCCTACTTTTGATTCCCCTTCCCCACACCCACACACACACTTTTTGTTGTTGTTATATTCACCTTGCATTTGTTGTTCAAGTGTGTTACCGAGTCAAGTCCGAGGGGTCGACGCGGAACCTCCCATATCGTTAAGATGTGATGAGTTTTGCATTGGACGATTTAAAAAACAGACACACGGGTCTTAACGACGAACACACATGTTAAACCAAGGAGGTTAAACGTTGGTCGAAAAGAAGGGGAAAGCGATGCGTTATTGCACTTTTTCTTATAATTTTTGAAGACATCGTTCAAATCGCGTGTTATGGTGACCTTGCTCGCTAAACGCGAGAAATTCGAACAAACAAACAAAAAACAAGTGTTAAACAAGATGGGTAAAAATTAAATTTACAGTCACATCGACTTGATCTTCTTTTCTTCTCTTCTTCTTCTTCATCTTCTTCATCTTCTTCGATTTTTTCTTCTCTTTTGTTTTCCTTTTCATTCACACTAAATTGAATCTGTTTTAAAACAGTGATGATATTGATGTATTTATTTGTTTAACTGTGACTACCTTTTTTCATTTTGCTATTTGAAATTTATATTATGATAACAAGGTATAAATATCTGATGAATCACACAAAAATCATAGAATGAGAAGAAAATCTTAATCCTGTGTTGGATAACGCCATAACATTTCATGTACGAGTCAGAGTATGTAAACACAAAAATTGGGGGAAAGTAAGAAGACAACGGATAGTAATGAGAGATAGCAGATAAGAATTTGAAGAATCATTATTTTGCCTCAGTCCTTCAAGATCCCACTTCAAGCAAAACAACACCGAAACTGCTTTATCAACTTAAATAAGAATATAAAACATAAATAAGACATCTGAGAGCTACGGAAGAGATAGAATTTCAGGAAATAAGCCATGCCAATCAAGACATATTCTTTTCTTCAAGTCATGATTGAAGTGAAGTCGCTAAAAAGTACAGATGGTTTCATGGTTAATAGTACTTTCCAATATCTTCTTGGTAAGTGTAGGTAATGGAGGGTACGCCCCTCCCCAATTGTTCTCTTTGATATCAATTTGGAAAAAAATAACATGATAATGGGTGATGTGGATTTAGTAAAGATAAGAACACTACGTTATCATAATCCTAATTGCACACAAAGGGTAATTTCGAATGCGTTAATACCTACGCTAATTATGCTTTTGAAGGCAATTAGCGCATGATTGTGCCAGAAATTCAACGAAATGTTTGCAGTTTTTCACTTTGCATGCGCTTTCTGTACGATATGTCGCTCTCATCGTGCGCGTCAAAGCCAGCGCCAATCGCTGACGCAGTCTTACGCCAGGCAAATGACGTCTTGTATGTAACGAACATAAGGAGAGAGAGAGAGAGAGAGAGAGAGAGAGAGAGAGAGAGAGAGAGAATTATGTCTAATGCTAGTGGTTATTAACATTTTATGACCACCCCCTCCATTATTCTTCCATTTTCTCTGCATCTCTCCTCATATTTTGTTTGGAGGTAGCTGATGATGATGTACTATGAATGGTTCTAAATGAATGAAGATATAAATTGACAATCTCAAGTAAGTTATCATATTTCAACCTTTCCCCGGTCCGATACTAAAGAATGGTGCTTTCATTAAAGGATTGGCCGGCATCCATATAGTCCACATAGTAATTATCCAAGGGATAGTTATCCTATGGATGTTATTGTCCGGGTGATTATTATCTGGGGTAATCGAGAGAGAGATAGAGAGAGAGAGAGAGAGAGAGAGAGAGAGAGAGAGAGAGAGAGAGAGAGGGAGAGAAAGAGAGAGAGAGAGAGAAGGAATGAAGAAAGCACGAGGTTAATTTTGTATCCAACAAACTTTGGGCATTTGAGAGGGAGAAAGGTGGAGAGGGAAGAGAACAATTAAGAGACAATTCAAAGAAAGGGAGATGGGTAGAGAAAGAGAGAAAGACAGAGAGAGAGAGACAGACAGACAGACAGGCAGATACAGAGATAGAGAAAGAGACAAAGAATGAGAGAAAGAGAGAGAGAGGTGAATAATTAGAAAAAAAAGATTGCGCTCTCACAAATACATGGGAGACAGCCATTAGGAACGGTTCGTTAACTTTGATAAGGGGTCAGCTATAGCTTCGATCAAATAAAAACGAAATATGGAAACGTCTCGAGAAATAGGAATGAATGAGAATATGGGGAGGTGTGAAAACAATGACGACAACAGTAATCATGATGGAAATCATTGTAAAGCAGTAAGACGTGGGCAATCATTGTAAAGCAGTAAGACGTGGGCAATCATTGTAAAGCAGTAAGACGTGGGCAATCATTGTAAAGCAGTAAGACGTCGGCAAGTATGAAGGGATGCGTAATATCAAGAAACACTGTCTCAACTAAGTTCGTCACTTTCTTTTTCATTATGACATGATGATAACATTAATAATTTTTGTTTTCTCGATAAGACATTCGTAAATAGCACGCTATTATGTTTTTTTTTTATATTATCAACCACTCGGTCATGTTTGCGTGACGTCACACCACTCACAAACGCACATAATATCTGATATCTCCTTACGCCCCTAAATAAACCGTTACTGATGAATTTGAAAAAAAGTAACAAATGAAAATAAGATGTGATAATTTTCGAAACTCGCCTTGATATCGAAGACTGTTTGCATTTATGTCTTAATTACCTTATGCTAAAAGAGCAAACAATTAGAAAATCCGCGATGTATATATTAATACCAGAGGACACTTGCAAATCAACTTGGTTTCGAACCCGGAGCCTCCTGGAGCCATAACCGTTACCATAGCCACTGATATATCTATCTCCTCTACAAAACCAGATGATATTCCCGTTGCACGCAAGGCGTCATTGTGATTGCGTTGTTACTTGCGCTAATCAAGTATGTAAAAGCAATAAAGCCCATACACATGCAGTCATTTTATTTTGCATCGCATTCGTCATTTTGGTATGGATTTTCACATAGCGAGGCAAACACCGCGACAATCGGTGACGGAGTCTTCCGTCAGCAAATGGTGTTAAGTCAGGTTGCACACGAGGCGTTATTTGCCTGACATAGGTCTTGTAGACGAGTTATGTGGGAGTATTTTAAAAAGTGAATGCAAAATGGAAAGTACGAAATATGCTTTTGATGTCAGGCACAAGCCCCCTCCTATACGTTTGATTAAAGCATGCAATATCACAATTCAAATGACGACTCGTCGTGTACACGATGTAACTCTCTTCTCTTCTTCTAATGACCTCGATCAGGGTTGACGATGAGTCCGTGCACGGTTCCTCCTAATATCACTTCCAAGTTCACCGTGTGCACTTTGGGCTATGTATAACATAGCATGTGTTAAGGAGATTGCATGGACGACTTCAAGAGTGGTCTCAAGAATCCGGATGATGGATGATGATGATGACGAATGCATTCTCTTCTGCCCCAGCCACACCAGTGAGACCTATGTCAGACCGATCAAACAATTGTATTTGCCCCCAACGGCGAAGAGTCGGTTGGTGTAGAGTCGGTTTGGCGGTGTGACTGAGGTATGAACATGAAGATCCCTCCAAAGTCGACTGGTTGAGTTCTCACTCAATCGGGAAAGCGAAGTTGTTGATCTTTTCTATTTTTATTGAAGGGTACATTACTTCAGGAAGGATTTTACCTAGGATAGACGGTTAGAGAAAATGAAAAGAGATGGATAAAAAACAGAAACAGGTACAGGAACAGAAAATGGGCAAGGGACAATACGAGAGAGGGGGAGGGAGGAAGAGAGAGAGAGTGGAAGAAGAGAGAGAGAGAGAGATTTATGGCTTGCATTGGATGTTTTTAATAAAAATTATCTTCAATCGTTTAATATCCTTGGATGTCGCGTCATCATGCCTGTATGCTATAGAATTCATTTGGAAATTAGCTGTACAAGGGCATTTCAAGACAGTGTTGAAGAAGAAAAAACGCGGAGCAGAATAGATTAACTGAATTATTAAAACAAACTCGAATGATTCTGGCTGAGGACCTTATTGTAACAATAATTAGTTGCAAACGAGTACTTCGCAATAATTTTACAGCAGAATAATCACATGATAGTTGCAGACACCCATGCTCTGTCTCCATTATCAGTCACCAAGGAGATTAATGATCCCTGGGTTTGGTTTTGGCAACTTTCTTCATTTTTGTCTGTGTTGAGGTGGCTGTTTTATCTCTGCCTGGCATCCATGATTAGCCAATCATCCACCTTCCTGATCGCATTTTGATGAGTCGAGCGCGACCAAGCCGTCAGAAGGATTGATTCACACAATTACCTGGTTACGAGTTGGGTTTCGTGCCATCTCATCCAGTGCGTCTGTTTTTTTTTGTTGTAGTTGTTGTTTTGTTGTTGTTGTGCGTGTTTTTGGGGGGTGGGGTGGGGGCGGAGTGCAATCATATAATCTGTATGAAGCTGTAAATCAGTCCCTTTAGAGGGGTATAAAAGATTTTAAACCATCGTTATCTTTTATAATTTCTTTATTTTCTCTTGATCACCATGCGGATGAGAAAGTACACATCGAAAGGAAACATTTTAAAATGGGCCCTAAGAAATTGACTTTGTTTAACCTTTACAGTTCCTGGAGATTTCTCTCGCGCTCTCCCTCCCCCCCCCCTCTCTCTCTCTCTCTCTCTCTCTCTCTCTCTCTCTCTCTTGCCTTACCCTGTACCACCTACCCGCTAATTTGACTTCAATAATTTTGGACAGGGAGGAGTTATGCATAAACTCATCATCTTCAAAGAATATCGTGATAGGACTGACGTCACGATTTATCTCTTTCGCATCAGACGAGAAGATGAACACGCACTCTTAAAAATATTGGTTAAACAAATTGCCAAGCATGAGGGTATATCCAACCAACTGTTAATTTTCTTTGCCCAACTTAAGTGATATATTTTCCTATTGGGGTCAACTACTTAAAAATGGGCAAAATATTAACGAAGTTTGGTAAAAGTGAATGCCCAAAGTTGGTTGGATACATAATTACCCTCGTTTTTTGACCCAGTGTTTTTAAGAGCGTGTGATGATGTGGTTCGATAAACCCTACACAACTTTATAAACTTTGTTTCGACTCTTCATGATAGACATTGAAGTGATTTGTCCTTGTTCGTGATATTACCGAAACAAAATGAATAACTTTGATGTTTATTATTTGATGTGGTAACTAAGGCCATTGGCCAGTTTTTTTTATAGCTTTGATATGTTGAGAAGTAAGAACGATTTACGAAGAAATGCTTTTAGTCCATATTTTGCGGACAAAAACAATTCCTCCAAAAATTTGAAGTCTAAATGTAAGGCTGCCCACTTCAGTGTGTTAAATTTCATTAACACAAAGGTTTCTATAATATCATAGTAACTATACTTATTTATGATAATTTTTTCCCTCAGAAGTTTTGTTCATGTATCATGCAACTTGGTTTTTAATGTCGTTCTCCTTCTAGGGTTGAATTCTAGTGCTTTTGTTATAATTACGTGATGCTCTTGAAATTATAATCTTGAAGATACCCTTGAAATTATATCTTCGAGACATTTCCTCGTATTGCGGGGTATTCTTATTTACTCTACAAATCCGACATGGATTTAAAAGGAAATACAAGGCGGATGCTAAGAGATTTTATAAACCTGAATACTAATTGTAATATAAAAATATGATAGTAGACTGTAAGTCGGTAAGAAATTGTTGTGGTTGAAAGATGATCTTTGATAGGCTGAAGGATATCCTTAGAGTGTCTTTACAGAGCCTTGAACAGGAAAACGATTCAGTGGCAATTAAGTATTGATTAGCCAAGTGGAATCTGAGCTTTCATTAAAAATGACAATAACAAAATTAGCGTCACAAAAACACAAAAGACAATAAAAATGAAGGTGTTTTTCAGACTGAAAAGCCAACTATATCACCAAAAATATTTGTATACCTTAACCTCCACATACATTTCCAAGAGAAGTTAATGGGGTCAGGTACTGGAGGGGGCAAAAGTCTTTCATTGACATTGGAGCCAGAACAACCACCCCCCCCCCCCCCCCCCCCCCCCTCCACCCGGTACCAACTACTGTTTATGACTAACAGAATGAAGAAAATATCCAGGTGCGAGTCTGTATTTCTGCAGGTTATAAATATGAATGCACTTTCTCATCTTCATTTTATGATTTTAATGACCGGTTGTATATTTTGTGCTGGCGGCGCCAGTCATTCATTCAAGATTTTACTGGATCGGCGTGTTCGATAAAACCACAGTTGTCTGATTGTTATGATAGGGACTTTTAGATTTTCACGTCGACATAGTGGACTACTACGTGTGACGTCCTATTAAGGCACTGACATCACAATGCATTAAAAGAACGTGACACGTAGCAGTCCACTATGTCGACGTGTAAATCTAAAAGTCCCTGATCACTTGTAAAGTAGAGGAGTCGTGGTCTAGTGGATACGTCACCGGACTGTGGGTCGCATGGTTCGCAGTTCGAGTCCCGCCGCGGCACAAAATGTGTTTTGACAAGATAGGAGGAAACTCCTTGAGTGCTTGGGCGTCTTTTCACGGTAGCTCAGCTAAAGCCTGGGTGAACATTATTAATACTGAGCAGGCTAACCTAGGTAAACAAGACATATTATTATTATTAGCATTATTAGCATTAGCATTATTATTATACGCAAGTGTGTCGTATCAAGAAATTGATAATTATTTTGAGGGAAGCAAAACGTACCTGGAAGCCCACTGGCATGCAGTCTCACATAACAGTGCTCTTGGGGTCCTGGGCACTACCACCCCAGAAATAACAATATATATTTGTTGGGGCCAGTGGGTTGTTGGGGCAGATTTTCGTAGACACATGCCGTAACCCCCTCCCCTTTTCTCTCTCTCTCTCTCTCTCCTTCCCCTTTCTCTCTTCTCTCTCTCTTCCTTCCCCTTCCTCTCTTCTCTCTCTCTCTCCCCCTCTCTCTCTCTCTCTCTCCCCCCTCTCTCTCTCTCTCTTTCTCTCTTTCTCTCTCTCTCTCTCTTCACATAATTGGAGAATGTTTGGACAAGTTTGGCTATTTATTTAAATAAAATACTACCACCATCCTTCCCCTCCTCCCCATCCTCCTTGTGATTATGGGAGCGCTTGCGACAGGGAATAAAACTGCATATACTGTTGTGCACTTAGAAATTAGTTGATTTATTGAATAAATGTATAAAATATATGAATGAATCAATGAATGAATTAATAAATCAATAAATGAATTGATATTTTTTGTGAGTGAATGAATGGATGAATGTAAGAAGAAAAAATGAAAAAAAAGTAAATAAATAAATGATAAAACATAAATCAATTTAGCTTAAATTATTTTGCACTCGTCTCACGTGTAAAATTTCGCTGGATCCGCAGCTGAATCTAGTCACTTCTAAAATGAGCGTGACATCAACTCATCAAATGTTTTAGTGATATGTTTGTAATTCTTTGTAGTGATTTTATGTTATTCTATTGTTTGGCCTACATACCACAGCACTGTCCGCAGGTCGCAGCACTAGACTGACCTTGTTAATGTCAATCAAATCTACACTACCAGTAATAATTCAAACTTTAATTTCACTTTCCCTATTTTATTACAAACAGTCTCAAACAGTGGCAATTAATTAATTATACAGACAGGATCTTGTTAATGGTGACCTTGTTATCTTTCTGGCGCAACTTAACTTGAACTTCCAAAAGCATTGTAAAGGGGTCGTGTTATTTGTACTTGAAATCCAAATTGTTTGTATATAATAATGTAATAGATATAGCAATAAATACATTTGCTGGTTATATGAATTTCCAACTTGTGCTTTAATCTTGTTAATTCATTGATTCATTGATTCGTTTAACTCACCCAGTTTTCAAAATAAACACAGATTACACAAAATCATTCAAAAAACAGTTTTCTTTTGCTTTTATTTTAGTGTCTCACATGGGCTCGGATTATGTAATTACTTGTATCAATGAAAATGATAACAATTTCGGTAATAGTTACTTAGGGTTATTTGAAATGATTAAAATCACTCTCATTTTGATACTCATAGCCTATTAACGAAAATTCTAACATAAAGTTCGTTTGCAATTTTATTTTTCTTCATTAAAACAAAAACAGATATAATAAGGAGAGATTTTTACACCAAAAATAGTCAATACTTCCATTATTAAAACGCCAATGAACTCGTGACGTATTGAAAAAATGTTTGTGTTTTGTTTAGAATTCGATTCTATATTTTCTAAACGTTTTTTTTTTCTTCACAGATGCTGTACGCAGGCGCGTACGCAGGGGGGGGGGGGTGGGGTTAACCCCCCCCCCCCTCCTTGAGTTTTTTTTATGTGTATGTTTGTTTTGTTGAGAAAAAAACCTTTTGCGTTTTTTTAATTTAATTTAATTTTTTTTTTTTTTTTTTATAAAATAAAATAAAAATCCAAATGGACGACCTGAAAAAGATGACCTTACCCCCCCCCCCCCAACGAAACGGAATGTCGATCGGTCATATTTTCAAATTTCGGGACCAAAAAAAAAATGTTCAGCGCTTGAAATGTCATTATTTTTGTAAAGTTCCTATTTCTTGTTGTTGTTTTGTTTTGTAATGTTTTGTGTTTGTTAATGTTTTTGTGCGTGCAACAGGACCGTTTTCAGATGGTTCTAATGAGCGATTAAAGTAGGCAAAGTATTTGGATAACAATTAACACAATCCTAATGAGCTATTATCCTTATCACAAAGGAAGCAATCAAGCTATTTAAATTCCGATTAGAAAGAAATGAAGAATTATGACACATTCACAATGATAATTTTGTTCAACAAGCCAGTAAAGCGGCTGTATGTATTCACGGTGATTATTGATACACCGATACGCATGGTCCTCAATTAACGCACTTAAAAATATAAAGGCAACACATAGACTTTCGATGCAGTATGAAGTTAAATTAAAACTTAAACGGTGTCGAAGCAGGAGTTTCTATGCTCAAATTTCTTACCATGTTACTTATTTTCGAAAGATGGTCAACATTTTACAACGGTATTTAAATAATGATAGTAGTTTCAGAACCAAGGTATGTAAGTATTTAGAAGTGATCTTATTTTTCAAAGATCAAATACTTGTGGAGGATATTTGTGTCATTTTATAAGTGCTCTTAATTGTTGTAAGACTTTATTTTGATAGTACAACGTATTGCTATGCTCAAGGGGAGCAGTTAATAGTTTTCCAACGTTATGTTACTTACTGGGTATAAATTCCCAAAATTATTTTGGACACATGGGGTGTCCTTTATGTTGATTTAATCAAACAATTGCTACATGTCTTTAACAGGGAATACAACATTAACAGAATGTATACCCTACTCCTTCATATTCCTGATTAATTCAGGAATTAACATCAAACAAATAATAATTGCACAGAGAAAACTGCGCATATAATCACACAATGCCGACGAAATAAGAGAGCTGGATTGTACAGAATACAAACGTAGTACCCTGATCCTAAAGTGGATTTGATAGAGAGAAAGAAAAAAAGTAAGGCTTCGCAAGTTTTCATCATTATCACCCCCCCCCCCCCCCCCCTATGTATTAATGCATTTCTTAACAATGCATTGTCAATTGTAGGTCAATTGTAACAAGGAGGATTATGTCTCAATTATCTTTTTAATTTCTCAACCTCCCCAATTTTATCGAGTCATTGACATTGTTGATTATCAAAAGAAATAGACGTATGCATACTTTTTGGGCGTGAGGATGTACTTCAAACATACTATAAAAACTTATGACGATATTATCTGCTGGCATCCTGGCAACATTTGATAAGATGTGATGTGATATCATTCCGACCGTCGGATAAATTATATGCAGAAGGAAAGTTAATTGAGCAATGTGCTCAGACAGTTTGAAACGTTGTGAAGTAGAACATTGTGTTCCTCTTCATGATTTCAGATCTCAGAATTTAGAGACTTTATATTACTTCAAACAATCGACACGTAGATGATACCAATGGATGCTGGAATGGATGGAACCAACGCTTCTTTCCTCCTTGATGATTGGGAGAGAGACATCATGGCCTCCGCGTTGTTGGTAGTGATGTTTGTTGCGGGAACCACCGGGAACATGGTGGTTCTGCTGGCTGTAGCATTGTCCCGCAAACTTCAAACCTCCACCAACATCTTCGTTGTCAGTTTGAGCGTGACCGACCTCCTTGTGTCACTGGTTCAACCTCTGCAAGCTGCAGGAATGCTCGGCAAGGATGGATGGCCACTTCCAGACGTCATCTGCAAGATCGTCGCCGACGTCGCCATTACCTGCGTCTCGTGTACCGTCATCACCGTCTCGCTCATAGGCCTCAACCGCTTCGTGCTCATCACGAGATCAAAAGAGACATACCAACGCGTATTTTCGACCAAGTCCATGGCTGCGATGAT
This sequence comes from Strongylocentrotus droebachiensis, assembly GCA_035222895.1. Classification (NCBI taxonomy): domain Eukaryota; kingdom Metazoa; phylum Echinodermata; class Echinoidea; order Camarodonta; family Strongylocentrotidae; genus Strongylocentrotus; species Strongylocentrotus droebachiensis. Next base: position 200,584 of record JAVYIG010002885.1, read on the forward strand.
ACTATTCTCTTGGATGTACCCGGTCGTCACGTTGATTATCCCTCAAACGTCCGGACGGCATGGTCGACTGGGGTATGACCCATCAACGCGACTTTGCATCTGGGATTTCGCTCATCCGAACGCAAAGATATATGTGGTCCTAGCTGCCGTCATGTCAATGACGACGTTCAACGTGACCTTCGTCAGCTATATCTTGATCTTCAGGCACGTGAGGAAGAGCGCCCTCATGACAAAGTCCAATGCTGCTATCATCCGTCGACCATCCGCTGGAGTGTCAGGTAGTCGTAGCGCCATCGGAAACATATCGAGTTAGTGATAACCAAGAACTTGCTGTACGTCATCTGTGGATTCTTCTGCTGCGTGATCCCATACACCGGGCTATTTCTTGCCCTTCCGTTTCTTGAAGGACCATGGTTAAGGGTAGGTCTCCACATCTCGTCGTATGCCGCTGTTCTGCTCGTCTTGGACAGCTGTCTGAATCCACTGATCTACGCATGGAAGCACCCACACTTTAAAGTTGTCTTTAACATACTTGACCAGATTCCTCTACCTTGGTGGTGATACCATTAAGTCCTCGATAACTTCTGAATCAACCCAACGTGTAGGAACGAGTATTTGATCATGGTCGATGTCATGGCAGTCAAGTGGACAGAAAAGATTTCACACATTTGGATTACCATTAATCTGAATTAGTTACAATCAATAGTTTGTCGACATACTAGTTGAAAAATCCAGTATACCTCTCCCCTAAAAACATCCCTGATAATATCATATCTCTTTAAATTTATGGGAAATATTGAACTTTGATCACTTCAAACGATATTTGACTGTCACCATTAAGTATTGTACTTGTAAAACACATGAAGCTAGTCTTCGTGGTTTCAGGAGCAACTTAATAGCTGAACATGATCTTGTTATCTTTCTTTGAAAAGCGGGGTGGCCAGCCCCTGTGATCTTAGTGAGGAAGGAAATGTAAGTGCAAGTCCAAGCTGTTTTGTCCCATGCGATGCCGACCACATCTAAGGTTTAAGCATGCCTGGGGTGTTTCACAAAGACTAAGATCAAATATAAGTTGGACTTAACTTAACACTGTTTGCTCTCGCCATTTACTAGCATTGGTCTCTGAAGGGACATAAACAAATCATGATCACAAATCTACAGAATTTACATTTTTTTGATAATTCATTATTGAAGTAAAAAATATTATCCCAAAATCATAATTGAGAGACCAATGGCGAGAGCAACCAGTGGCATGAACGGCCTGCCATTGTAAGTCCAACTTAAAGTCGATCTTAGTCTTTGTGGGAAAAAAAACCCTGATGACTGTATAAATATGATAGCCCTACTAGGGCCTGGATTAAACAATAAAGAGAAGGTTGAGTTCTGGGGAGAGGTGAAAAGTAATATGTGAGCGTTTTCAGTGATATGATGCAGGTGTAGAAGAGCATCAGAGAAAAAAGATTGTTCACTGGAAAGCATGGCTCTTCAAATGCCTTTATATTCTATATTTGACATGTAACAGCTTAAGAATGAGGACCTCATTTTATGCCATATTTTTGTGTAACTTGTAGTAGTATGTCCTTTCGCATTGTATTTAATTTCACGAGAATTGTTTATATCATTTCCTTACACTTCTTTCCATATTCTATACATGAAAATTTAGAATATAAAAAGCCAATAATGAAAAGAATGTATTTCTGTATATTTATATGTTATGGAAAAGTGTATTTAATTTCACTAGAATTCTTAAAGCTGGTGTTTATATCATTTCCTTACACTTCTTTCCATATTCTATACATGAAAATTTAGAATATAAAAAGCCAAGAATGAAAAGAATGTATTTCTGTATATTTATATATTTTGGAAAAGTCATCTTGCAATCATCTACGTCCTGTTTATAAGTAGACAAATAGCCTATTTTGTCCAGTCTTTCGATCAGACAACGCTCCTTTTGATATTTGTCTCCCAATGGACAGGCTTATATTCATTTCTTCCAGGCATGACAAGCATAACATCTTTTTGATACAAAGGCATCATTATCTTTCGTCTGTTACGTTGGTTCCTAATACCCTTAAAGGAAAAATATGCCTTACTATAACAAATTATACTAAAGATACAATCATGCTGCATGGGTGTAAAAGTGTATTTATCTTAAAAACCAAAGTGTACAGTGTTCGTATAAAATTAAAGCTATGTCATAACACTAATTACCTGAAACAATCAAGCTAATCCAACATTTATACATTGTTTGATATTTAGGCCTATCTTACTTGATTCTATATGATCATTATGATAAGAGAAGTATTATAACGCATAGAAATCTGTTCAGACAGAGGTAATCACATACATGTACATGTACCTTACAAAATTTTCCCTTTAGGCAATGTATATAACATGTTAATATTTTGTAGATTTTTTTAAAATTAATTATGCATATATTGTTGATGGATTTATGCAAAGTACTTGTCGGACATGTTGAGGTATTGTTTGAGTTCTATCGAGGTTAAAAAAAGTAATTACGAAAAAGTATTACACAATCCCAATCCGTCAGAATCATTTTGTGTCTTTGATAATTTGATGATATTCCGCATGGTTTCTCGATGGTTCCTTTGCTTGACATGTTTACGATAGTCCCATATTATTTTGCCCGCCCTCTGGAGCCCCTGGAGCAACGACCCGAATTTAGGGGTTGGCCTTTTTTCTTCTTTCTTTTTTCCGCGGTCACTGGCAATGAATTCCACAAATACACTTGGCAAAATAAGGAGGTCAAAAGTGTCTCATATTTCATTTAAAATATGCCATTGGCCTGCATGGACAATCTATCAATGTAATTTTTGAAAGGGATTATTTTCAGTGCAAAAATATTTCATTTCTTGGAGGGGTATTACGTTTCGGTTATTTAGGGCCACACTGTAGTCTGTTTGTCTAAAGGCTGTAATTATTTATAGGATTTTTATTCATGACAGGAAAAGAAAGTTTATTGATGTCACTGCATATCCTTTATTGAAAGGATTATATTACTACAAACAAAATATAGTATAATATAAATTTCCTAATAAAAAGCGCAAGATTTATCCGGTTTCGAAATGTTTTTTGAACTATTTTCAATAAACCTATTGGATGCCTGTAATTTCGGAGCAAAACAATGAGATATTCATGTTCTAACGGTCTCTTTAAAGAAATGTTCCTATTTCTTTGAGATATATTACATTATATTCCACATACTAAGAATCTTGCTCTACGATTGGTCAAAAGTAAATCACGTGATGAAAGATAGTTCGCCCATCATTTACAGCTGTGAAATGCGATTTTAGCTTATAATTTACAGGAACTTAAGCCTATTTATAAAAATAAAAAATTATTGATACTTTCCTCTTGTTGACCCGATTTGTTGAAATAATTATATTTATCTTGTTCAACCATTAAATACTTTTCTCAATATTATATTGAAATTTGTTCATTTGTTTGTCTTTATGGTACTTCATCTTTCTCGGTTTATACCATATAACAAAGTTCTTTTTTATTCTTACGTTTTTCTTTTTCTTTCTTTTTTATCTTGCTTTGTCATTAATTTCTCACTTTTAAATTTAGATAATGTACGTTATAACTTTTGTATTTTTTGATAAACAAAATTAACACTTGGAAATTTTAAGTACTCGAATTCATTTTACACACAACTCAGTTCTGTGTTTGTTTGTTTTTGTTGTTTTGTGCTATAAAATGTAAATTGACGAACACTGTTGATAATCTATACACATGTATTGTTATTATAACTTTTGAGCTGCTTGTAAGAAAATGTTTGCCAAATCTATTTCAACGACATTCTGTGTTTATTTTTTCGAGATTTCTTTTTAGGTCGCCAAGAAAAGTTTTAATAGAAATAGTTTTAATTCCGGCATGCACTGTACAATCGAAATGAAAAAGTACATTTAACCAAGTCCTTAATTCATAATGACAGTGATATCTACCCCGGTCCCCCCCCCCCCTCTCTCTCTCTCTCTCTCTCTCTCTCTCTCTCTCTCTCTCCCTCTCTTCTTCTTCTCATTTCCTCTTCTTTCCCTTGCTCTCACTTTTCCCCGCGTCATATCCTTTTCTCTAATCTCCTGTCCCTCTTTCTACCATTCCGTTTCTCTCCAAGTTGCCTGTGCTTTCTGCTGACGAAAGAGGGCACTACACTACAATTGCTAAACATTCACATTGAACAATCTACCAACTTTTCAAAGGTCAGCAGCCTTTCTCCCCGTTCTGAATGTGACGCGGTTCAAAGAGGCACATGAATGAAAAACATTTTACTACTTTTTTCCCTTCTTGATATCTGATACAGTTAGTCTTAATGTGCAGTCTGTTGGAGATAAAACAGGGAATGTTGTAAAAAAAAATCGTAATCAAATTCAAAACCAATACGGTGTGTAAGTAGATGCAAACTTTAAATCAATAACGCAATGTTTGATTGTAATTTTGTAATTTTGGTGTAGATATTGTTAAACGGTCAATTGGAAAGCTATTTTGCATGAAATAAATGTCAAAATGAAAATAGAGTAGAATTGGACCATGGAGGATGGAGGGAAGAAAGAAGGAGTGGGGCATCTGACCGTAATTAAATACCTAAAACCACTGAGCTTCCGGGGGCTCTGTCCCCTGAACGTACCAACCAAGGGCCCTAAGATGGGGCCCTGGATGCTCATCTGACCGTAATTAAATACCTAAACCCCTGAGCTTCCGTGGGCCCTGCCCCCTTGACCCCACCGAGCGCCCTAGGGCGGGCCCCTGGATGATCATCTGACAGTAATTAAATACCTAAACCCCAGAGCTTCATTAGGCTCCGTGCCCTGGACCCCCCCCCCCCCCAGCCAATTAGTGACCTGCCAGTGTCACAAATCAGTTATCAAAATATGCTTATTTGATCGTAATTAAATGCCTAAAACCCTTTGAGCTTCCGGGAGCTCTGCCCCTGAACCCCACCAGGGGCCCTAAGACGGGCTCCTGAATTGGTCATCTGACTATAATAAATGCCTAAAACCCCTGAGCTTCATGAGGCTCAGCCCACTGGACCCCACGCCAATTAGCGACCTGCCATTGTCACAAATAAATTCGCTTATCTGACCATAATGAAATGCCTAGAAAGCCTAGGCTTCCGGGTGCCCCATCCCTTGACCCGTGCCAGGGCAAAGCCCCCGGACCCCACGCCAATTTACGCTCTACCTGTTCGTTAATACTCCACTTTGAAAAACGTTCCACGGGGCCTGCATGTAACATTTGCCCCCAAACGTGCATGCCCCCCAAACGTTTTTGCTCATTACGCCACTGCCCCTAAAAGGTGAGCCCCCTGGAATGTCCCCCCCCCCCCCATCCCAAACTGCTTCATGCGCGCCTGCCATCACATTTAGAGATGTTGTTTTCTCCATCAATAAACTTCACCTGAATTGCTAGTAATTATGTGGAACATCACTAATTTCAATGAGTTATCCGCATATGCAAAGCAAATAATATATTTTAAGCATAATTTTATGTGAATACACAAAGTGGCGACGCTACGCACGGGTAAATTGAGAAATAAAGGGAAGGGATGAAGAGAAAGTGGAAAGACTCCTTCCGCCCCCATACTCCTCCTTAATATGTGGCCGTCTTCTCTTTTGCATTTCGACCGCCTTTAAATTAAAGACAGGGGGACTCCCCTCCCCCACCCCACTACCCCCCCCCCCTCCCTGGGTGGACACACGAATGCCCTATTATGTTATGAGCCAATCTATTTTTGCAATTTGTAAACATGTAAACATTTCTCGAAAACACTATTCCCTCTCTAGCCTATGAATCAGGCAACTGACCTCAAATATTTTATAGGTTAAAAGAAAATTAGAAGAAGAAATTTTTGGAATTAATGATCACTTGATTATTATATCGATCAACCGTAATTGAATTTATCTTGGTAAGGATTTGGATTTACCGTATTATTCTTAGGGTGCAGCGCAAATCAGATCAATGGTTAGGTTGAAAGGGTCTATTTTATGAGACTAAAGTTGTGTTTACTTGTACCCGCATAATACAGCTGGTCGACGTCTGCCCACATTGTGCCGTGGATCCTGGCATGCAGAAATGAAATAGAGCTGTCTTTGTACAGTTCATAATAGATAATAGATCTGTTGAAACTAGTCGCGCAATCTGATCATGTTCCTAGGACGTTTCATGCTGTGATGTGAATCCTCGATCCTCCTTACCGGAACTTTAGTGGATGTGTACTTGTGAATAAGGTCAAGCTAAAAGTTGAATTACTGGACGAAGAAAACAAAAAGTTTTCTCGAACCGACGGTCGACGACGGAGCCAGACAATCGCCCTTTCACCCTGCAACAATGCGTGCATGTTCGTTCACATGGAGAAGTGGAGAGTCAGTTGCAGTCCAAAGCAGCGATATATGCCCACTACCATCATCAGTGGATCACCCTCGGCCCAGGCACGGCAGACATGGTCACCAATGCCTCGGTGGATACAATTTCTGTCCATCGGGTTCATGATTCTGTTCGTGTTGCCCGAAAAGATCCAGGCTACAGGTAAATACAAAAAAAATAAGGAAAAATATTCTAGTATTCAATCTAGTAGTATCATTGTTATAACCCCACCCCCGTGCATTTATTATGCGAATAGTGTTAAAACATTTATGCATTGTCATCATTTGTGTTTGCTGTTTCGAATTGTACTATACAGTCATGTAATGATGTAAAGTATTGTACGATTTTGTGGCGGCTACAGAAATTCATAGATTTGCAATATCAGCAAAATTTGTTGCGCTTTATCTACAGGTGGATGACTCAACAATTGCATTTTGTTTCCATTGAATCTCGGAATGTTTTGTGCTTTTGATCCCTTCGTCACGGATAGTGGTTAACTAGGCTTGAAAAGGGGTTCCTAACTTGTCTCCAGCTCTCACTATGAACATGACAGACAATGAAAGCGGACAAAATATACAGTTCCTCAGGAAAACAAAGGAACATCCCTTCACTGCTATTATGTAAAAATGTGTAGAACAGGTGAATATGCATGTGACACCTGTTCTACACATTTTTACATAATAGCAGTGAAGGGCTGTCCCTTTGTCTACCTGACGAACTGTATATTTTGTCCGCTTTCATTGTCTGTCATGTTCATAGTGTCTACCGGCACATATATCATTCTATACCTGTCTGTGTTTAATTGGGTTCCTCTGTGAAACATGGGACCCCCCCCCCCCCCCTCCCTCTGTTAACACCCTCAAGTTATGATTGACGCATTCAAAGGGAGTCGACCTGAAAGTTTCACAGGAGGTTTAGGAGAGGAACCGGTTTCGTGAGAAAGGCGGATATGATTATGAATTTCTATTTTAAGTCAACATTACTCTTATATATTACAGTGTATGTGGAAATTGTATATTGTCAATGTGGCCATTTTGTATCGTTTTATGATTTGATGTCATTTTATAAAAGCTCTTCATTTAACCTACAAAAAATTTAATGCTGTAAATGAAATAGCTCAAATCTTCCATCATGGAACATGCATTCGGAATAAAGTTATTCATTATGGAAATAACTAAAACCATATATTATAATCATGGAAACATAATATTCCATGTGAGAGTCAGAGAAATTGATGGATTTTGAGTAAATGATGTGGACTGAAGGAACAAACGCATAGTTAAATATGACAATACACACCAGAACCAGCTTGTCAATGGGAGAGTTATGTGTTATAAATACAAGTAGAGTTTGTGATTTCGACTTTTAAAAAGGTATTGCCGTGTGTTGTCATATCAAAAGAGGAGCATATTATGTTCACTTCAAATGTATGCATGTCGCTGTTGTTATATTCTGTAAACGTACTATTTCTTGATAGATATATATTATCTTACTCAGGATCAGAGTAGAAACAGTAAAAAAAAAACTGAATAATAATTCATAGCCCAGGGGTGTGGGGGGGGGGGGTACTCACATATTAAGACATACGGGGATGTGCCGCTCTAATGGGTCCGGGATTCACAGCCTTGAGAACTTGATGAACTCCAGAATGAAATATGGACTGGTTTAATTAGGGCCTTTGTTGAATACTTTGAGATGTATACCTTTAAAGGTACTATGTCCCTTTTGCAGCCAACCTCAATTTCTGTAGAACTTTGCAGGAATTATGAAGATTTTTTTCTTCTTTGGTAATAACATACATAAAATGAGCTGTAAAGGGTACATGAGCATTTGTCTACATCAATAACCCACTTCTTGTGATGGCCAAAATTAAACTGATTGAATCTTTGCGCAGCATATATTATGACCATTCGGTACAATGGTCTGAAAATCAAGACTATTACTTATTGGCTCTATAGATCCTAAGTCAATTTGACAACTGATAGTCGTTATTTTCCCACTTGAAGACATTTTCAAGCCCCACCTTTTTTAGGGAAGTTCTAAATTAGTATTGTCTTTCAAAATGCCGTTCGAATTTAACCTTTTCATTTTTTGGCCTACAAATGGGACATAGTACCTTTAATACGTCACATTCTCAAGAAACATAAATCGGGATAACTCACTTTTGTACTTACGTGGAAATTACAAAACTTGGTAAGGATATGAACAATTTAGTTGTTAACTACATACTGTTCAGCTCTCCTGAAGTCTGGAGAGCTATTGTATTGACTGAATAACCCGCTATGGTTCTTCGAACTTACAGTGTTGTTTGGCATGGGCTAGATACTAATCCGTTTGAATTATACAATCTATGTTTACTAAGTTGGTATACAGAGTGTGTATGCAGTTACGTCAAATAAACTTCTTTTTGTTTGGACTTTGTTCTCGTCTTGCCATTTTGATGGACATAGAATAAGATTGAAAGACGATGAGTCAACGGGCGCGTTGTTTGGAGTCGTAATGCCCTTTGCACACGATGCGTTACTGCGAATGCGTTATTGCTTGCGCCAATCGAGAGCCTGTGAAGGCAATTAGCGCATACGCCAATAATTCATCGCAGTTGTCAACCTTATTTTTCCGCATCTGCCGCATCAATTACATAGACTATACGACAAGCAAAAATTAATGAAGCTACGTGTTGCGTAATGCTCGTCGCACACGGAGCTTCAATAGGGACTTTAGATTATGCACGACGAGAACGTGGACTGCCCTTTTAAGGCAATGTGACGTCACTGCAAGTGCCTTAAAAGGACGTCACATTGCCTTAAAGGGGCAGTCCACGTTCTCGTCGTTCAGAATCTAAAAGTCTCTATTCCTACTCCGTCATTACCCGTTGTCATAAGCATAAGCCTGTTGGGTCAGTCAGCGAACATATACCAGTCATTCAACGCAATGATTACACTCTTCATGTTCCAGTCACTTTTGTACAATATCTCAATTTTGCGTCAAAAGACCACGAGCATGAATGCATCATGGCAGAAAAAGCATTGCACCAGACATTATAGTATGTTTCGCCATTGATGCTACTACCCTGAGGTGGCCTATTCATTTATGCCTTAATTAATTGAAAGATCCTTCAACAGCTATATTGACCACTTTGTTACCATGGTGATGAACATTGATGAAATTGAGAAGCCACCTATGTAATAGTATGCATGTTCATCGAGGGGCCCATGACTTGTATACAATGTTAGAGAGTGATATAGAAAATAACTAAATTAAATGATAAATCGCAAGTCAAAAAATAAAGAAAGAATGGTTGAGATAGGGCCTTTGCTGAATACTTTTAGTCCCATTTGCAGGCCAAAAAATGAAAAAGGTTAAATTCCAACGGCATTTGAAAGATAATACTAATTTAGAATTTCCCTAAAAAAAGGAGGCTTGAAAATGTCTTTAAGTGGGAAAATAACGACTATTAGTTGTCGAATCGACTTAGGAGCTACAGAGCCGGTAAGTAATAGTCTAGATTTTCAGACCATTGTACCGAATGTGGTACGTTTTATGCTGCGCAAAGATTCAATCAGTTTAATTTTGGCCATTGCAAGAAGTGGGTTATTGATGTAGACAAATGCTCATGTACCATTTACAGCTCATTTTATGTATGTTATGACCAAAGAAGAAAAAAAAGCAAGACAGTCACTCAATAATGTCTGACATTGAAGTCCAGCAAGTAAACGGGTTTCCTTGCATAATTTGAATATTAGGACACTGCTAATTTTTAGATTTCACAGATAGGACATACATGACATATTCATAATTCCTGCAAAGTTCTACCGAATTTGAGGTTGGCTGCAAAAGGGACATAGTATCATGTCACATTCTCAAGAAACACAAATGGGGATAAATAAAATGCTCACATTCTTCAAAAATCTCAAATCTTGGTAGGGGTATGAATAATTTAGATGTTAACTGTATATATTATTTTGAGTGGTGTAGATTCGAAGGTGAATACTATACCCGTGAGTATAAAATGAATTCATTATTAATATTATTGTAATCGACCACAATGAATTTCACACTTGAGCACGATTTACCGCATTCATTGTAAATGGCATGAATATAAATGAAAGATATTCGTCAAGTCGATAATGCTATATTAAGTAAATTATGTAATGCACTATGGACTTCATCCATTTTTATAGTGTTATATTTATTCTCCTGTTAACTTCCAAAAATAGATGATTTAAAATGAAAATTCATATGAAAGTGTTCACTGTATAGGTGTAAGTTGTTTTTTGGTATTTGACAAATACACCAAAATGTCATGTTTTCTAGGATAACTGCCTCAATAAACTACCACACAACAATATTTCAAAAAGCAATATAAAGATATCATAATTGACCCATTTCAAAAATACTGCCTAAATACAGAGTATTGAAAAAAATGTCATTGGCAAGTCCAGGTAGTAAACACCTACCCCCCACCCCCACTTCTACTCGCCCCTCCTCATTTTTAGAAACATAAGCCATTCCCTACGTATTGTACGCATGTAACTGTATACGCCGCTTCCTCTTTCCTGACTTTTAAAGTAGACAAAATCATAAAAATACACGCCCTTTTGGACATTCATGCATTTGCATCTGCGTTAATATACATCCAACAACAATATGTATGGTTTATGGTAATACGTGTACATATCATAAACAATTTTTGGTGCTGGCACTGTATACTGTCGAAGTGCATATTCCCAATCTGCAAAATTGTATACATGGGCCCTTCGAAATGGTAGTGTTTCGTCATGTATGACATGTATTTTTGAATGAATGTATATCTTCATAATTATGTGTAACCATTTACCATATAAATACCACGAATTGCCGTTGTTATATAAACAATAAACATAAGAGTATTTTTAAGAGCTTGAAGATATCTGCTAGCGTGGTGCTTCGACATTTGATCAGGCGACTATGTAGCTTTGGGCTTTAATTTTTTTTAAAGATAAAGGTTTAATGTTAGGGTTGAAAACATAGGTTATACTAGAGATATAGTTAGGGTTATGTGTATAATTCGGTTAGTGCTCGTAATTTAACTGACAGCGAAGCAATAATGTTACCGGAGTATGTCTCGTAAAACTCTAGCACATTACTCTCAAAATGGATTCATTTGTTCATTCATTCTAACATATTCTCCACGAGCCAGCTGTTTGATTGTAACATTATGAGCTATCTCCTTGAGCTTGATGAGAAACACGTAATGTAACCGACCCCTGAATACATTTTATAAAAACGCTCACATATTCGCCGTCATTCCAGTGTTATTAATTTGGGGGCCCACGAGGGGTGCATAATTGACTGAAACGGGCAACACTGTAATTCAGCACTATAAAATAGTAATAAGCGGTTTATGAAGATCATTTATTATCTCTAATTTACCATCATGTATAGTGTTATGACATATTTACATCATGTGTAAGCCTCATTAATCACTATAGGAGAGTCTGGGGGGGGGGGTAACCAGGGAGAGGTCCAGGGTACTTTGAAGAAGAAAAAATGGGGCCCGGAGGGGGGTACCTGGAAATCTCTGACAAACAACAACAATAACAACAACACATTTTGTGTGTGTGTGTTCTTAAGGAAGGCAAGACGCCCCCCCCCCCCCCCATAAGACACTGGCGCCTGCAACTGTATACGCCTTCATTGTTAATCCCGGTTCATTTATTATTGTGGACCTAATTATATTGCCTCCCACTGTTTTATACCCAACCTTAATTAAGATGAAAGATCATTACAGAACGTTATAAATTATGCGAAACAATACACATGCCTGATACGAGACGAATTTCAGCATCATTTCTGTTTTATCAAAAAGATGATATTTCGATTTGGTAGCGAAACCGAGCATAATCTGTTCATCAAAATAACGTGAGCTGCTTTAACAAGAAAGCAGGTGATCATAAAATGATTGTTTATATTTCATACCCGTGTCCTATATTATCCGATGCTGTTAACAAAAGATTGCGTCTTAGCAGTTGTTATTTTTGGCTCACTTCATTAGCTCTATAAATGGTGGATTGTGATGCCAGCTGTCATTTTTATTTTTTCATAGAACGTTATGGTAATGGGAGTTTCGTCATTAATACACTGGTTATTACATTAGTTTGAACATGCAGATGTAGGATAAGCTTCTATGCCGTCTATGCGATATTTTGATGTTGTTGTTTTTCTGTTCGTTTGCTTTGTTTTATTCTCATTTTCAATTGTGAGTATATTTATAACGGAGGTACACTGACCCGTGGAATGAAATGGGCCCATGAGATCTTGTCAGTCTAGACTTGCTCCTGTATCTGAAGCCTACGTGTCTCGTGAATCAAAAGACAATCAAGGTATATTTACAAATAATAATTATGCAAGTCTATGGCCTCAAATATACGTCTCCATATTATAAGGCCCGGGTCCTGGCAAGCATAATACACTGAGCTAATGAGCTCATGCCTTAGCTAACATATACCTTTAAAATACGAATATCATTTCACAATCCTGATAGGCCTCCCATATCATACACATATCAATTTGCAATCTGTACATACCAATAGGTGCTGATATAGTATGTCATGAGCAGCCTGTGAAATAGGTCATGACTAATTGTTTGTTTGTTTGTTTGTTTTTACCCGTCTATATTGCTAAGAAAGTATGCTTGTGAGTTAACAACCAGGGGACCGACGGCTTTAATTCCTTTCCGAGGGACTCGGTATGAGTATTAATACCTTACCAAAGGGCACTATAGGGCATCGACTTGGTTTCGACTTTCGAACACGATACCTCCTGGTTATGAGACCTCTGCTCTACCACTAAGCCATCACGCCCCTCCTCCTATATCAATTAGCATTGGCATTCGAAAATATTGACTGAGATGTAAAGAAATATATTTTTTGGAGGGAATTAGATTAGATCTAAAGCCCTTAATATTAAAATGTGCGGTCATAATCACTTGTTATTGATTATCATAACAAAATGAAATGAAAGTGGAATATAAGGACTTGTGACGGTATCTCTTCTCGGCGTGGGAGTTATCACGAGACTTTGCATCATAAATATTCATTAATAGTTGCAGGCAATAACAAATATTGTAATTGGCCAATTTATATATATTAAATCTACGATAATAATTATTTGGTATTAATCTAGATTTGTGTCTGTTTTTTCTTTCTTATAATTTTGTCTAAGACATGTGTTTGAGGGATACCCCCCCCCCCTTTTTTTTTTTTCTCCACCTCGTTCTTGCCCCAATAAAGACGACTTCATTAATTCTTCATCACTCTATTGTCTGCATGCTATCATGGATTTACTAGCACGATCCTGCTATATGCTCGACTATAAATCAAGCCTGTCTCATGATTAGGGCTCACGAGCTAGCTTGATATCCAAGTCACACCAAAAATACGACATCAGACCGAAGAGAACATTATAAACATGACTTTCCTCCCGATTCGCCAACATTTGGTCGGTCTGAACTCTGAAGCCGGTTTGGCGGTGTGGCTGAGGTACATTATTTCAGCCACACCGCCGAACCGACTCTCCCGACCGAGTCCAAACCGAGCCATTTTTGCCGTGGTTATTTTGTTCGATCTGTTGTTGCCTTGTCGGTCTACCGGGGACGTCGTTTCACAAAACCGTTATAAGTTTAAGTTCGCCGACAACCCATTGAAACGCGTTATTACATTATGTGACGAAATTGTACTTTTTAATGGCGGTTTCGTGAAACGTTGCCCCGATATCGGTCTTAATTGTTAATGTGACTGGGGTATATGATTAATGTGAACAAATATTACTGCTCGTGCCCGATTGCGGAAGACAATATCACCTATCACAATCATGATGCTAATACTATTCATGTGATTGATCGCTGTATATTATTCTGCTTTCCGGATTGGCATTGGGTGTATTTCCTTGTAGGAGAATGGGAATAGAGCTTTAAAAATAATTAAGTTGACGGAGACATATTCATAGCTATGCCGTACGTAGATATCATTCCATTTTATTTTTTTAGAAGAGAAATAAAACGAAAGCGAGATGATTATAACTTTATTGTGGATTAAAATACAGGCTTGTTGCATTCAACTCCCAGCGAAAATATGTTATCATTTATCTGTAAATGTTTTAACTTTCCTTTTTAAATCGTCAACAAAATGTAATTGCTATACATGCTTTAAAAATACACTTTAGCTACTATAGACTGATATAGATGAATGTGAGTTAGCTAACAATATATATTCATAGTACACATTTCCCCATTTGGTTGTTTACATAATATTAAACGTATGTTGACATACTTGCAGAGCATTTAAGATCATAACGGTTAATGTTGTTAGGTGTCCAACAATAATAATGCGACGTGTCTGCAGAGCATTCATTGTATAATGTTAATATATATATTGCATAAAGGGGAAGTCCATTCTGATATTAAACTGGTTTTGATAGAAGCAAAAATTTAGAGAAAGATTGAGCAAATTCTGATTGAAATAAGAAAGTTATGAATTTTGAAGAGCGATCAACCAAACACAAATCGGCAACTCTGACGTATCTTGCGAGCTCCCCTCACATTTGCTCTGTACTGAAGTCAAATCAGAATTTTTTTATTTTCCCTCAAGAATAAATAAATAATTATTTTATCAGATATTCAAGGTCTTTTGTATTGGGCGTTTAAGTGACAATAGTCTTCTTAATACTTGCTGACTGCAATTATGTTCTACTGTCAGTTCTGCGTACCTTGATAATTCTCGGGCTCGGTGTAAAGTCTCTATTTGTATATTCATATTTCTTATCTGTCAATCAGTTTACTGCACTATGTCGATGTATTTCTTATCTATAACTCAAGATAACTCTACCTGCTGCTTGTATGCAAGCATGCTGATATCAATTTTTATCATCATGAACTCTGTAAGGTTGAATGGTGCATGCATAGTTGGTTCAAAGTACTAAACTGACGTTCAAGTTGGTTACTCGTATAACTAAGATGTGCACAGTGCTTAGGACATTTTTGTAAAATGACAAAACTGATGAAGAAAAACAATTCAAAATGTCAGTTCGAATGACAAGTTTCACGATCATAATGCACACTCATGATCATGATTATGCATTGTTAGTATGCAATGGTCATCTTACGATGATGGATTGACCAGTGTATTTTGACAAAATAAATGAATTATTAAGAAGAAATTAAAGACTTGTCACCATCAAGATGGCGGCACCTTTGAAAGGTTATTTTCTATTTAAAGGAAAAAAATCGCGCATATTCTTTAGTATCTAGTTTACCCGTCCTTCTTGCATAGATCATGAGCCGTGTATTGCATAGTTTGAATGTTAACGTCAACTATTACAAGCGAGGAAACGAGGTAGGAGATAGGGGGTAAGAAGAGATGGGGAAGAGAATAAACATGTACTAGTAAGGGCAGAGAGAGGGAGAGAGCGAGAGAGAGAGAGAGAGAGAGAGAGAGAGAGAGAGAGAGAGAGAGAGAGAGAGAGAAAGAAAGAGAAAGAGAGAGAGAGAGGGAAAGAAAGAGTAAGATAATTATGGAAGAAAACGATGCAACATTAGAGATGTTGTCTTTTTGAATAATCAATGTCCGAAAGATTTTTGTAAAATCAGTATGATTGTCATTTGATGTTTCAAACGGTTTTATTGTGAGAAAGAGATTAATATAGAATGGGCGAGTGAGTCTATCCAAGTTACTAGCCCACAGTGACAATACAACATATTATATGAAACCAAGGAGTTTTAACTTTAGGTTTGTAACTCCTTGACGAAACTTAATCCTATTTAAAGAAAGTGAGAGAGAATAATAGAAGAACCGAAGGCAATGAAAGATGAAAGAGAGACAGAGAGAGGGAAGTTAGGACAGAAACGAGGAAGGGCGAGAAGGAAGAGAGAGGGGGTGA
Organism: Strongylocentrotus droebachiensis; assembly: GCA_035222895.1. NCBI lineage: Eukaryota > Metazoa > Echinodermata > Echinoidea > Camarodonta > Strongylocentrotidae > Strongylocentrotus > Strongylocentrotus droebachiensis. The sequence goes on from JAVYIG010002885.1 coordinate 216,883, forward strand.
AGAGATAAATATAGATTTTGGGCATAGCGGGGGGGGGGGGGACCTTATACGATACATACGCCTTTCAGATTTCTTTGTGCATGATTGATTTATAATAATTTATTTATCATTGTGACGTCATTTGGTTTATGAAGATTGAAAGGGGTCAGAAAGTTGTGACAATACGTCATCCGTTTGTAGCTCCTGCATCATTATAAACTAGACATTTTTATAAACTTATAAACTAGCTGATATTAACAGCTTTCCATCTCTCCCTCCCCCCCCCCCCCCCCCCCCCCCCTCCGAGGAATAAAAGACAGAGTATGCCTTTCGTTTCTTCGTAACTCGTTCTTCAGTTTTGGCATTACATGACATGTATAAGGTGGGCCAGAAAATAATGGTTGCACCAAAACAATCTCCTATCGCCAATGATGTTTTTTCCTCCTTCCTCTCTACCTTGTTCCTCCTTTTTTTTTTTCTTACTTTTTTTCTCCAATGTGATAAACCTTAATGTAGGCTTTACGAGGACGAAAAGCAGAGGAAGAATAGAGAAGAAGATACGAGGGGACAGAGAGGGGAATGAGAGAAAGGAAAGAGGGCATGCATGGAGAGATTGGGAAGAGAAGAGAAAGTGGGATGCACGGAAAGGGGGGGGTGTTTTTTTTATTGGAGGTGAGGTGAGAGAGGAGCGAAGGGAATGCATTGAAAGACGGATTGGGAGAAGGGAAGACACTGGAGGACAGAAATAGAGAAAGAGAGAGAGAGAGAGAGAGAGAGAGAGAGAGAGGGGAAGAGGGGAGGGGGGGGGGGGGGGGGGGGGGGGAGAGGGAGAGAGGGGTTGGACATGAAAGAGGTGAATATGGAGAGGAGCATCGAAAAAGTCGTTACAACGTCATCTGGTTTTCCATCATCAATATATAATGATATCACTCAATCATTTTTGCTCTTCATCTTCTATATACAGCCATCTCCTCTTTCATCTTCTTCATCATCTATTTCCGAAGTTTGTCATCTTTTTTGTATTTATGCTTCAATTTTATCCCCACACCACTGTTTGTCCTGGTATTTCTACGGATTATAGAAATGAAATGCAATTTTTAAAAAGGGCCAAATATTGCAAAATTGTCATGATTGCTTTGCCTTATTTAGAAGAACTAAATGAGATAAATGAGAAAAATAACTGAGAACAACAATAAGATTTAGCAGACAGCATGTGTTTAAATCTGTCAGTTGTCGGTCGAATTCGTTTCTTGTTATTTTAAAAGTTGTTATTATCTTTTGTAAATAATATGCTTATTTGCATGCTTCAAATATTACATGTGTATGCTTCTCTTTAACCGCCGCCCCTACAGTGAAATTATTTTCAAAATGCTGTATAATGTAAGTATTTGTGTCTCCTAAATGTTATTATTTTCATATGACATGTTCAGGTGCATTCTGTTTTATCAGCCTTGTGCTTTTTTTAAGGTATCCTTTTATCTTTTTTTAAACCAAGTTATGCACGTTTTGTGTTGGAAAATAAATAATTGAAATTGAAAATTGACATTGATATGTATTTTAAAGTCAAGAAATATAATCTATTCCGTATGTTGCCATTGACCTATTAAATGTTGTATACGGTGTTGTTTAGTAGTCCATCAAGGGCTGCTAGCAAGCCACTTATCCTGGTTTTAGAGACTCATTTAAAGCGTCTGTTTCATCCTGTTGTAAGATTTATTTCATTTGTAAGTGGGGTCACGTGGGACCGGGTTGAGTTACATGACGAGAAGGGAGGAAGATGCGCAAAGAAGGAATTCAAGAGCATTTTAAAGGAAATAAAAAGGACATGGGGGAGGAAGGGATAGAAGAGACAGAGGGATGGAAATGAGGGAGAGTAGAGATAGGAAATAGAAAGAAGGAGAGGGAGAGTGGGATAAGCATAATGTGGAGAAAGCCTTTTCGGAACCCCATTGATGTGCTCTATGTAGTGCTGTTTAGTTACTGGTTCATTAAATGTGTTTTATGGTTTGTTTGTTAGTTTATTGCATACACGAGTGTAATTATAAGGCTATCCTCAATCAATTCTTCGATAATGCAAATTGTACAAGTCTTTCTTCATCATGGACAGCGATATAGCCGCCAACCCCTCTTGTTTACATGTTACATTACTTTTGTGCCCCCCCCCCCCCTTCCCTCTCCTGCATTACATACATTGCCATATAGTACAGGCTCATCAACCGTACATCTATATCATCATTACGAAAGGTCTAGCGTCATGACCGTGAGAGTTAATTCGTCTGGGATTCTCTAATTGATAGTTAATTATGTCATAGCTCTTCGAGAGAGAGAGAGAGAGAGAGAGAGAGAGAGAGAGAGAGAGAGAGAGAATGATGTAGGTAGAGAGAGAGAGACAGACAGAAAGAGAGAGAGAAAGAGAGAGAGATAGAGAGAGACGACGACAACTGGTAGACTGTGACCTACAAAGAGCCTACCAATTATTATTGATGCAACCTTGATTTGTTTACATGTGTTGTGGTCTATATCATCCTCCTCACCGTCCCTCTTCGTCTGTGTTGGTTGGCTGTTATCAATACATTTCTTATTTGCCTCATAATCATAACTGTAATACTGTAATGATTTTCTATAGATTTGTGTCTTTTGTTTATACACCTCCATCATCTTCTTTATCGTGGTGACACCCATCATCAAATTCATCGTATACTTCACCGTCATCATAATCAATTAATCATCACTCACTACCATCAATATCATCATCGTCGTAATTATCATCTACATCGTAAGCAATATTGTAACAATCATCATCATCATCATCATCATCATCATCATCATTATCACCATCGTTGATTTGGTCATCACCACCACCACCACCACCCACCAACACCGACAACAATATCACCCATCGTGCATGATCAGCATCCTAATTCCTCCTTATTCAATACAATTTATTAAAAAAATCCACTTTAAAAACAATTTACATAAAAAAATCCACTTTAAAAACAATTTACAAATCAATAACATATACATAATTATGAATAATAGTGGCGGGATCATGAAAATTACTAATTGGCTTATTGAAATAGACCCCTTAACAAGTATAAACATAACTTATTATACATAGTAAGAAAATATCAAAAATTATAACAGGAAAAAACATAACAAAAAAATCAAAATGAAAAATATCGTTATCTCATCATCAGGTTTTACTTCAAACTCTTAATACTTACAAAGTTGCGCTTTATGAAATAGCATCGTTATATCACCATCTTAGGAGATGACCCTACGGGGGTTTCTGTTTTACCCCCTGAGTTTCATTTTATTTTCACTCTACATTGTACTATATGCAGATAGCTCGCGCACCTCCAAAACAAGTAAACAACATTTCCAAAATATCATTGCATGGCTCAATCATGTGATGCTGACGTAATGCATCGCTTGAAGAGACGACCCCATTCTTTGCCCCCTTCATCTAATAAATTCTTGAGAGTTCAATCCATCAGCTCCTACATTGCTGGCATTCACCTTAATGTTCACCAGTGTTCACGGCTTTGCTTTGACGGTCAAGCCCGTATGTACATTTGTACAAGCACGCCATCACTAATTTTGTGAAGGGTACGACGTCATTTTCTACATGGGGAAATGAGATTGTCTCTTAGAATTGTTATAGGATGTGACAAGTAAAATGGTCAGGGTCGCTAAAGCCCCCCCCCCCCCCCCGTCCATCAAGCAACTGGCGCAAAAGAAAGGGAGAAATAGAGATAGTAAGGGAAATAGGGGCGTGAAAGTAGGATCCCCAACGCTTCCCCTTTTTCGGACCTACACAACGCAAAGGATGAACAGAAATGTCGTATCCTGTATTTTATATCAAGCTCTTTCTCGAAATCATAGTGCATGAGGAAAGAATCATTTTGATTTTTTTTTTTTTTTTTTCTTCTTTATGTTTCTCAAACTGGAGAAAAATATCTTCAAAATGTAATTATGAATTTTATGTATTTCTGACATGAAAGTCAGTGGGAAGCAACAATCGAAATTACTGATCTGAAGGTGATAGTGTTATGAGATAAAATATTAACTCAGAAAATTATTGAATCCCTTGTCATCGAAATTTCAAGGCAATGTTCAGAGTATGTGCAAAGCTATAACACTTTAGCACACATAGAGGTATAAATGTTTTACGTTTTTTCAATGAGAAATGATCTTCAGTTACCGTTAGAAAATAACCTTATTCTGATTATTTCGTAGAGCCCATCTGTCTTGACCAAGTTATAAAGATGCATCTGGATTTGTTTTGTTTTATTATTAATTTTAAAATGCAAACGCTTTGTGTTTCTCCCTTAAACATTTCCTATTGAGAAAAATGGCTGAAATAGACTCTTTCAGTGATGTTACTGAGAATGCTTACGTAAACGCCCGGTAAATCCCCATTAATCAATCTTTATCCAGGCTTCCGTCATTTTGGTTAATGTGGATTTCCTAGACGAGCATTGATGAGCCTTGATGAGGGTTGAAGTTTCCTCTGTGATAGACAGACAATCAGAGATCAATAATAGTTACATTGATAACAAATGCGGATTGTTTCCGGTTGTAAAGTTTATTATTATGACTAATCTGACAGTAGCAAAAGAGATATGTGATATAAGGTTATCCATAGACTTTCATGTCAATAGACCAGTTTAATCATGGAAATGTATGGAAATTATTGAAATTCCCAGTGACGGTCATTGGTAATGAACGATCACTGTCAGCCAATCATTATGGAGGACTAAATATCATTTCAGAACTATTTAAGAATTTATTAATATAATTTAATTTTTCAATTACATTTCTATCCTTCCAAAAGCTCCCTCCCCATGCACCCCTCGCACCCTCCCTCTTTCCCCCTCTGTCTTCGTTGATATTAATGTTCCTGAAGGCACCTCTTGGTCCCTGTGCACCCCCTCCCCCAAATGACTTTGGCTTCAGACGATTTTTACAAGCCATTTCGAATGATATATAGACGTGAAATATCGTCTCAATAATTATTAGTTTATACAAAAAGTTAGGCCTATCTCGTTGCGTTCTTGAAACCCTAATTGGCACCGGGATTGGCACTGCCTTTCTCATGGCATTTAGTACGACGGATGTGGAAATTGAGAAAAGAGAGTCAACATAAGTTTAGGAAACAAAATGTGCTGTGTAATGAAGATTGCAGACTGAAATTGCCGAAGTGGGATTTCCCCCAATTCAGTCATGATATTCGTCCGTCGAATTTTCTGGAATGGCTGGGGCAATTTGTAGTAAACAGCTTCACATCAATCGTGTTGACGTCATTCGTAATACATGTTCCTTGCAAGAAGTAGCCTTAAATGAGTCCCCGAAGATTATGAACAATAACCGCTAAGATGAGCATCGATGCATGGGGGATGCAGATTTCCTGACGTAATTATTTATTTTGAACAGAAATTAGTGACCCCCCCCCCCCCTTCCACTCCCCAGATAGCGTTTAATATTATCTGTTCAACGATTAGAATAAATGAATGTTGTCATCCTGAAAAAATATGAAAAAATGGTTTTAAAGAAGAGGCTTCACCGGCGTTGCAATCTACGCAATCTCTTTCCCCCTCGAATATTTATCGGGCAAAATACTGGGGGGGGGGGTACTTTGAATTGGTTGAACTGGTCCGTTATTATTTAAAATGTCTATTTATGAACATGTATTTGTAAGGGGTTATATATATCGTTATTTAAATTATTATTTCATT